>JAVYIG010001320.1:0-288215 GCA_035222895.1 Strongylocentrotus droebachiensis | reverse complement strand
CCTTTCATCTAACATAGACCCACCATTCATATCTACCATAGAGCCACCATTCTCCTACCATAGAGCCACCATTCATCTACCATAGAGCCACCATTCATCTACCATAGAGCCACCATTCATCTACCATAGAGCCACCATTCATCTACCATAGAGCCACCATTCATCTAACATAGGGCTACCATTCATCTACCATTCATCCACCACTCATCTACCATTCATCTACCATAGAGCCACCATTCTCCTACCATAGAGCCACCATTCATCTACCATAGAGCCACCATTCATCTACCATAGAGCCACCATTCATCTACCATAGAGCCACCATTCATCTACCATAGAGCCACAATTCATCTACCATAGAGCCACCATTCATCCACCACTCATCTACCATTCATCTACCATAGAGCCACCATTCATATACCATAGAGCCACCATTCATCTACCATAGAGCCACCATTCATCTATCATAGAGCCACCTTTCATCTACCAAAGCGCTACCATTCATCTACCATAGAGCCACCATTCATCTACCATAGAGCCAACATTCATCTACCATAGAGCCACCATTCATCTACCATAGAGCCACCATTCATCAACCATAGAGCCACCATTCATCTACCATAGGGCTATCATTCATCTACCATTCATCCACCACTCATCTACCATTCAACTACCTTAGAGCCACCATTCATCTACCATAGAGCCACCAATCATTTACCATAGAGCCACCATTCATCTACTATAGAGCCACCATTCATCTACCATAAGGCTACCATTCATCTACCATTCATCTACCATAGAGCCACCATTCATCTACCATAGAGCCACCATTCATCCACCACTCACCTACCATTCATCTACCATAGAGCCACCATTCATCTACCATAGAGCCACCATTCATCTACCATAGAGCCACCATTCATCTACCATAGAGCCGCCATTTATCTACCATAGAGCCACCATTCATCCACTACTCATCTACCATTCATCTACTATAGAGCCACCATTCATTTACCATAGAGCCACCATTCATCTACCATAGAGCCACCATTCATTTACCATAGAGCCACCATTCATCTACCATAGAGCCACCATTCATCTACCATAGAGCCACCATTCATCTACCATTGGGCTACCATTCATCTACCATTCATCCACCACTCATCTACCATTCATCCTACCATAGAGCCACCATTCATCTACCATAGAGCCACCATTCATCTACCATTGGGCTACCATTCATCTACCATTCATCCACCACTCATCTACCATTCATCCACCACTCATCTACCATTCATCCTACCATAGAGCCACCATTCATCTACCATAGAGCCACCATTCATCTACCATAGAGCCACCATTCATCTAACATAGGGCTACCATTCATCTACCATTCATCCACCACTCATCTACCATTCATCTACCATAGAGCCACCATTCATCTACCGTAGAGCCACCATTCATCTACCATAGAGCTACCTTTCATCTAACATAGACCCACCATTCATATCTACCATAGAGCCACCATTCTCCTACCATAGAGCCACCATTCATCTACCATAGAGCCACCATTCATCTACCATAGAGCCACCATTCATCTACCATAGAGCCACCATTCATCTACCATAGAGCCACAATTCATCTACCATAGAGCCACCATTCATCCACCACTCATCTACCATTCATCCACCATAGAGCCACCATTCATATACCATAGAGCCACCATTCATCTACCATAGAGCCACCATTCATCTATCATAGAGCCACCTTTCATCTACCAAAGCGCTACCATTCATCTACCATAGAGCCACCATTCATCTACCATAGAGCCAACATTCATCTACCATAGAGCCACCATTCATCTACCATAGAGCCACCATTCATCAACCATAGAGCCACCATTCATCTACCATAGGGCTATCATTCATCTACCATTCATCCACCACTCATCTACCATTCAACTACCTTAGAGCCACCATTCATCTACCATAGAGCCACCAATCATTTACCATAGAGCCACCATTCATCTACTATAGAGCCACCATTCATCTACCATAAGGCTACCATTCATCTCCCATTCATCTACCATAGAGCCACCATTCATCTACCATAGAGCCACCATTCATCCACCACTCACCTACCATTCATCTACCATAGAGCCACCATTCATCTACCACAGAGCCACCATTCATCCACTACTCATCTACCATTCATCTACTTTAGAGCCACCATTCATTTACCATAGAGCCACCATTCATCTACCATAGAGCCACCATTCATTTACCATAGAGCCACCATTCATCTACCATAGAGCCACCATTCATCTACCATAGAGCCACCATTCATCTACCATTGGGCTACCATTCATCTACCATTCATCCACCACTCATCTACCATTCATCCTACCATAGAGCCACCATTCATCTACCATAGAGCCACCATTCATCTACCATTGGGCTACCATTCATCTACCATTCATCCACCACTCATCTACCATTCATCCTACCATAGAGCCACCATTCATCTACCATAGAGCCACCATTCATCTACCATAGAGCCACTATTCATCTAACATAGAGCCACCATGAAGCTACCATTCATCTACCATTCATCCACCACTCATCTACCATTCATCTACCATAGAGCCACCATTCATCTACCATAGAGCCACCATTCATCTACCATAGAGCCACCATTCATCTACCATAGAGCCAACATTCTTCTACCATAGAGCTGCCATTCATCTACCATTCATCCACCACTCATCTACCATAGAGCCACCATTCATCTACCATAGAGCCATCATTCATCTACCATAGGGCTACCATTCATCTACCATTCATCCACCACTCATCCACTATTCATCTACCCTAGAGCCACCATTCATCTAACATAGAGCCACCATTCATCTACCATAGAGCCACCATTCATCTACCATAAAGCCACTATTCATCTACCATAGAGTCACCATTCATCTACCATAGAGCCACCATTCATCTACCATAGGGCTACCATTCATCTACCATTCATCTACCATTCATCCACTATCCACCATTCATCTACCATTCATCTACCATTCATCCACTATCCACCATTCATCTACCATAGAGCCACCATTCATCCACCACTCATCTACCATTCATCTACCATAGAGCCACCATTCATCTACCATAGAGCCACCATTCATCTACCATAGAGCCACCATTCATCTACCATAGGGCTACCATTCATCTACCATTCATCCACCACTCATCTACCATTCATCTACCATAGAGCCACCATTCATCTACCGTAGAGCCACCATTCATCTACCATAGAGCTACCTTTCATCTAACATAGACCCACCATTCATATCTACCATAGAGCCACCATTCTCCTACCATAGAGCCACCATTCATCTACCATAGAGCCACCATTCATCTACCATAGAGCCACCATTCATATACCATAGAGCCACCATTCATCTACCATAGAGCCACCATTCATCTATCATAGAGCCACCTTTCATCTACCAAAGCGCTACCATTCATCTACCATAGAGCCACCATTCATCTACCATAGAGCCAACATTCATCTACCATAGAGCCACCATTCATCTACCATAGAGCCACCATTCATCAACCATAGAGCCACCATTCATCTACCATAGGGCTATCATTCATCTACCATTCATCCACCACTCATCTACCATTCAACTACCTTAGAGCCACCATTCATCTACCATAGAGCCACCAATCATTTACCATAGAGCCACCATTCATCTACTATAGAGCCACCATTCATCTACCATAAGGCTACCATTCATCTACCATTCATCTACCATAGAGCCACCATTCATCTACCATAGAGCCACCATTCATCCACCACTCATCTACCATTCATCTACCATAGAGCCACCATTCATCTACCATAGAGCCACCATTCATCTACCATAGAGCCACCATTCATCTACCATAGAGCCGCCATTTATCTACCATAGAGCCACCATTCATCCACTACTCATCTACCATTCATCTACTATAGAGCCACCATTCATTTACCATAGAGCCACCATTCATCTACCATAGAGCCACCATTCATTTACCATAGAGCCACCATTCATCTACCATAGAGCCACCATTCATCTACCATAGAGCCACCATTCATCTACCATTGGGCTACCATTCATCTACCATTCATCCACCACTCATCTACCATTCATCCTACCATAGAGCCACCATTCATCTACCATAGAGCCACCATTCATCTACCATTGGGCTACCATTCATCTACCATTCATCCACCACTCATCTACCATTCATCTACCATAGAGCCACCATTCATCTACCATAGAGCCACCATTCATCTAACATAGAGCCACCATGAAGCTACCATTCATCTACCATTCATCCACCACTCATCTACCATTCATCTACCATAGAGCCACCATTCATCTACCATAGAGCCACCATTCATCTACCATAGAGCCACCATTCATCTACCATAGAGCCAACATTCATCTACCATAGAGCTGCCATTCATCTACAATTCATCCACCACTCATCTACCATAGAGCCACCATTCATCTACCATAAAGCCACCATTCATCTATCATAGGGCCACATTTCATCTACCATGAAACTACCATTCATCTACCATTCATCCACCACTCATCTACCATTCATCTACCATAGAGCCACCATTCATCTACCATAGAGCCACCATTCATCTACCATAGAGCCACCATACATATCTACCATAGAGCCACAATTCTCCTACCATAGAGCCACCATTCATCTACCATAGAGCCACCATTCATCTACCATAGAGCCACCATTCATCTACCATAGAGCCACCATTCATCTACCATAGAGCCACCATTCATCTACCATAGAGCCATCATTCATCTACCATAGAGTCGCCATTCATCTTCCATAGAGTCGCCATTTATCTACCATAGAGCCGCCATTCATCTACCATAGAGCCACCATTCATCTACCATAGAGCCACCATTCATCTACCATAGAGCCACCATTCATCTACCATAGGGCTACCATAGGGCTACCATTCATCTACCATTCATCCACTATTCATCTACCATAGAGCCACCATTCATCTACCATAGAGCCACCATTCATCCACCACTCATCTACCATTCATCTACCATCGAGCCACCATTCATCTACCCTAGAGCCACCATTCATCTAACATAGAGCCACCATTCATCTACCATAGAGCCACCATTCATCTACCATAAAGCCACCATTCATCTACCATAGAGCCACCATTCATCTACCATAGAGCCACCATTCATCTACCATAGGGCTACCATTCATCTACCATTCATCTACCATTCATCCACTATCCACCATTCATCTACCATTCATCTACCATTCATCCACTATCCACCATTCATCTACCATAGAGCCACCATTCATCCACCATTCATCTACCATTCATCTACCATAGAGCCACCATTCATCTACCATAGAGCCACCATTCATCTACCATAGAGCCACCATTCATCTACCATAGAGCCACCATTCATCTACCATAGGGCTACCATTCATCTACCATTCATCCACCACTCATCTACCATTCATCTACCATAGAGCCACCATTCATCTACCATAGAGCCACCATTCATCTACCACTCATCTACCATTCATCTACCATAGAGCCACCATTCATCTACCATAGAGCCACCATTCATCTACCATAGAGCCATCATTCATCTAACATAGGGCTACCATTCATCTACCATTCATCCACCACTCATCTACTATTCATCTACCCTAGAGCCACCATTCATCTAACATAGAGCCACCATTCATCTACCATAGAGCCACCATTCATCTACCATAAAGACACTATTCATCTACCATAGAGCCACCATTCATCTACCATAGAGCCACCATTCATCTACCATAGGGCTACCATTCATCTACCATTCATCTACCATTCATCTACCATTCATCCACTATCCACCATTCATCTACCATTCATCTACCATTCATCCACTATCCACCATTCATCTACCATAGAGCCACCATTCATCCACCACTCATCTACCATTCATCTACCATAGAGCCACCATTCATCTACCATAGAGCCACCATTCATCTACCATAGAGCCACCATTCATCTACCATAGAGCCACCATTCATCTACCATAGGGCTACCATTCATCTACCATTCATCCACCACTCATCTACCATTCATCTACCATAGAGCCACCATTCATCTACCATAGAGCCACCATTCATCTACCATAGAGCCACCATTCATCTACCATAGTGCTACCATTCATCTACCATTCATCCACCACTCATCTACCATTCATCTACCATAGAGCCACCATTCATCTACCGTAGAGCCACCATTCATCTACCATAGAGCTACCTTTCATCTAACATAGACCCACCATTCATATCTACCATAGAGCCACCATTCTCCTACCATAGAGCCACCATTCATCTACCATAGAGCCACTATTCATCTACCATAGAGCCACCATTCATCTACCATAGAGCCACCATTCATCTACCATAGAGCCACAATTCATCTACCATAGAGCCACCATTCATCCACCACTCATCTACCATTCATCCACCATAGAGCCACCATTCATATACCATAGAGCCACCATTCATCTACCATAGAGCCACCATTCATCTATCATAGAGCCACCTTTCATCTACCAAAGCGCTACCATTCATCTACCATAGAGCCACCATTCATCTACCATAGAGCCAACATTCATCTACCATAGAGCCACCATTCATCTACCATAGAGCCACCATTCATCAACCATAGAGCCACCATTCATCTACCATAGGGCTATCATTCATCTACCATTCATCCACCACTCATCTACCATTCAACTACCTTAGAGCCACCATTCATCTACCATAGAGCCACCAATCATTTACCATAGAGCCACCATTCATCTACTATAGAGCCACCATTCATCTACCATAAGGCTACAATTCATCTACCATTCATCAACCACTCATCTACCATTCATCTACCATAGAGCCACCATTCATCTACCATAGAGCCACCATTCATCTACCATAGAGCCACCATTCATCCACCACTCATCTACCATTCATCCACCATAGAGCCACCATTCATATACCATAGAGCCACCATTCATCTACCATAGAGCCACCATTCATCTACCATAGAGCCACCATTCATCTAACATAGAGCCACCATGAAGCTACCATTCATCTACCATTCATCCACCACTCATCTACCATTCATCTACCATAGAGCCACCATTCATCTACCATAGAGCCACCATTCATCTACCATAGAGCCACCATTCATCTACCATAGAGCCAACATTCATCTACCATAGAGCTGCCATTCATCTACCATTCATCCACCATTCATCTACCATAGAGCCACCATTCATCAACCATAGAGCCACCATTCATCTACCATAGGGCTATCATTCATCTACCATTCATCCACCACTCATCTACCATTCAACTACCTTAGAGCCACCATTCATCTACCATAGAGCCACCAATCATTTACCATAGAGCCACCATTCATCTACTATAGAGCCACCATTCATCTACCATAAGGCTACCATTCATCTACCATTCATCTACCATAGAGCCACCATTCATCTACCATAGAGCCACCATTCATCCACCACTCATCTACCATTCATCTACCATAGAGCCACCATTCATCTACCATAGAGCCACCATTCATCTACCATAGAGCCACCATTCATCTACCATAGAGCCGCCATTTATCTACCATAGAGCCACCATTCATCCACTACTCATCTACCATTCATCTACTATAGAGCCACCATTCATTTACCATAGAGCCACCATTCATCTACCATAGAGCCACCATTCATTTACCATAGAGCCACCATTCATCTACCATAGAGCCCCCATTCATCTACCATAGAGCCACCATTCATCTACCATTGGGCTACCATTCATCTACCATTCATCCACCACTCATCTACCATTCATCCTACCATAGAGCCACCATTCATCTACCATAGAGCCACCATTCATCTACCATTGGGCTACCATTCATCTACCATTCATCCACCACTCATCTACCATTCATCTACCATAGAGCCACCATTCATCTACCATAGAGCCACCATTCATCTAACATAGAGCCACCATGAAGCTACCATTCATCTACCATTCATCCACCACTCATCTACCATTCATCTACCATAGAGCCACCATTCATCTACCATAGAGCCACCATTCATCTACCATAGAGCCACCATTCATCTACCATAGAGCCAACATTCATCTACCATAGAGCTGCCATTCATCTACAATTCATCCACCACTCATCTACCATAGAGCCACCATTCATCTACCATAAAGCCACCATTCATCTATCATAGGGCCACATTTCATCTACCATGAAACTACCATTCATCTACCATTCATCCACCACTCATCTACCATTCATCTACCATAGAGCCACCATTCATCTACCATAGAGCCACCATTCATCTACCATAGAGCCACCATACATATCTACCATAGAGCCACAATTCTCCTACCATAGAGCCACCATTCATCTACCATAGAGCCATCATTCATCTACCATAGAGCCACCATTCATCTACCATAGAGCCACCATTCATCTACCATAGAGCCACCATTCATCTACCATAGAGCCATCATTCATCTACCATAGAGTCGCCATTCATCTTCCATAGAGTCGCCATTCATCTACCATAGAGCCGCCATTCATCTACCATAGAGCCACCATTCATCTACCATAGAGCCACCATTCATCTACTATAGAGCCACCATTCATCTACCATAGGGCTACCATAGGGCTACCATTCATCTACCATTCATCCACTATTCATCTACCATAGAGCCACCATTCATCTACCATAGAGCCACCATTCATCCACCACTCATCTACCATTCATCTACCATCGAGCCACCATTCATCTACCCTAGGGCCACCATTCATCTAACATAGAGCCACCATTCATCTACCATAGAGCCACCATTCATCTACCATTAAGCCACCATTCATCTACCATAGAGCCACCATTCATCTACCATAGAGCCACCATTCATCTACCATAGGGCTACCATTCATCTACCATTCATCTACCATTCATCCACTATCCACCATTCATCTACCATTCATCTACCATTCATCCACTATCCACCATTCATCTACCATAGAGCCACCATTCATCCACCATTCATCTACCATTCATCTACCATAGAGCCACCATTCATCTACCATAGAGCCACCATTCATCTACCATAGAGCCACCATTCATCTACCATAGGGCTACCATTCATCTACCATTCATCCACCACTCATCTACCATTCATCTACCATAGAGCCACCATTCATCTACCATAGAGCCACCATTCATCTACCACTCATCTACCATTCATCTACCATAGAGCCACCATTCATCTACCATAGAGCCACCATTCATCTACCATAGAGCCATCATTCATCTACCATAGGGCTACCATTCATCTACCATTCATCCACCACTCATCTACTATTCATCTACCCTAGAGCCACCATTCATCTAACATAGAGCCACCATTCATCTACCATAGAGCCACCATTCATCTACCATAAAGACACTATTCATCTACCATAGAGCCACCATTCATCTACCATAGAGCCACCATTCATCTACCATAGGGCTACCATTCATCTACCATTCATCTACCATTCATCCACTATCCACCATTCATCTACCATTCATCTACCATTCATCCACTATCCACCATTCATCTACCATAGAGCCACCATTCATCCACCACTCATCTACCATTCATCTACCATAGAGCCACCATTCATCTACCATAGAGCCACCATTCATCTACCATAGAGCCACCATTCATCTACCATAGAGCCACCATTCATCTACCATAGGGCTACCATTCATCTACCATTCATCCACCACTCATCTACCATTCATCTACCATAGAGCCACCATTCATCTACCATAGAGCCACCATTCATCTACCATAGAGCCACCATTCATCTACCATAGTGCTACCATTCATCTACCATTCATCCACCACTCATCTACCATTCATCTACCATAGAGCCACCATTCATCTACCGTAGAGCCACCATTCATCTACCATAGAGCTACCTTTCATCTAACATAGACCCACCATTCATATCTACCATAGAGCCACCATTCTCCTACCATAGAGCCACCATTCATCTACCATAGAGCCACTATTCATCTACCATAGAGCCACCATTCATCTACCATAGAGCCACCATTCATCTACCATAGAGCCACAATTCATCTACCATAGAGCCACCATTCATCCACCACTCATCTACCATTCATCCACCATAGAGCCACCATTCATATACCATAGAGCCACCATTCATCTACCATAGAGCCACCATTCATCTATCATAGAGCCACCTTTCATCTACCAAAGCGCTACCATTCATCTACCATAGAGCCACCATTCATCTACCATAGAGCCAACATTCATCTACCATAGAGCCACCATTCATCTACCATAGAGCCACCATTCATCAACCATAGAGCCACCATTCATCTACCATAGGGCTATCATTCATCTACCATTCATCCACCACTCATCTACCATTCAACTACCTTAGAGCCACCATTCATCTACCATAGAGCCACCAATCATTTACCATAGAGCCACCATTCATCTACTATAGAGCCACCATTCATCTACCATAAGGCTACAATTCATCTACCATTCATCAACCACTCATCTACCATTCATCTACCATAGAGCCACCATTCATCTACCATAGAGCCACCATTCATCTACCATAGAGCCACCATTCATCCACCACTCATCTACCATTCATCCACCATAGAGCCACCATTCATATACCATAGAGCCACCATTCATCTACCATAGAGCCACCATTCATCTACCATAGAGCCACCATTCATCTAACATAGAGCCACCATGAAGCTACCATTCATCTACCATTCATCCACCACTCATCTACCATTCATCTACCATAGAGCCACCATTCATCTACCATAGAGCCACCATTCATCTACCATAGAGCCACCATTCATCTACCATAGAGCCAACATTCATCTACCATAGAGCTGCCATTCATCTACCATTCATCCACCACTCATCTACCATAGAGCCACCATTCATCTACCATAAAGCCACCATTCATCTATCATAGGGCCACATTTCATCTACCATGAAACTACCATTCATCTACCATTCATCCACCACTCATCTACCATTCATCTACCATAGAGCCACCATTCATCTACCATAGAGCCACCATTCATCTACCATAGAGCCACCATACATATCTACCATAGAGCCACAATTCTCCTACCATAGAGCCACCATTCATCTACCATAGAGCCACCATTCATCTACCATAGAGCCACCATTCATCTACCATAGAGCCACCATTCATCTACCATAGAGCCACCATTCATCTACCATAGAGCCATCATTCATCTACCATAGAGTCGCCATTCATCTTCCATAGAGTCGCCATTCATCTACCATAGAGCCGCCATTCATCTACCATAGAGCCACCATTCATCTACCATAGAGCCACCATTCATCTACCATAGAGCCACCATTCATCTACCATAGGGCTACCATAGGGCTACCATTCATCTACCATTCATCCACTATTCATCTACCACAGAGCCACCATTTATCTACCATAGAGCCACCATTCATCTACCATAGAGCCACCATTCATCCACCACTCATCTACCATTCATCTACCATCGAGCCACCATTCATCTACCCTAGAGCCACCATTCATCTAACACAGAGCCACCATTCATCTACCATAGGGTTACCATTCATCTACCATTCATCCACCACTCATCTACCATTCATCTACCATAGCGCCACCATTCATCTACCATAGAGCCACCATTCATCTACCACTCATCTACCATTCATCTACCATAGAGCCACCATTCATCTACCATAGAGCCACCATTCATCTACCATAGAGCCATCATTCATCTACCATAGGGCTACCATTCATCTACCATTCATCCACCACTCATCTACTATTCATCTACCCTAGAGCCACCATTCATCTAACATAGAGCCACCATTCATCTACCATAGAGCCACCATTCATCTACCATAAAGCCACCATTCATCTACCATAGAGCCACCATTCATCTACCATAGAGCCACCATTCATCTACCATAGGGCTACCATTCATCTACCATTCATCTACCATTCATCCACTATCCACCATTCATCTACCATTCATCTACCATTCATCCACTATCCACCATTCATCTACCATAGAGCCACCATTCATCCACCACTCATCTACCATTCATCTACCATAGAGCCACCATTCATCTAACATAGTGCTACCATTCATCTACCTTAGAGCCACCATTCATCTACCATAGAGCCATCATTCATCTACCATAGGGCTACCATTCATCTACCATTCATCCACCACTCATCTACCATTCATCTACCATAGAGCCACCATTCATCTACCGTAGAGCCACCATTCATCTACCATAGAGCTACCTTTCATCTAACATAGACCCACCATTCATATCTACCATAGAGCCACCATTCTCCTACCATAGAGCCACCATTCATCTACCATAGAGCCACCATTCATCTACCATAGAGCCACCATTCATCTACCATAGAGCCACCATTCATCTACCATAGAGCCACAATTCATCTACCATAGAGCCACCATTCATCCACCACTCATCTACCATTCATCCACCATAGAGCCACCATTCATATACCGTAGAGCCACCATTCATCTACCATAGAGCCACCATTCATCTATCATAGAGCCACCTTTCATCTACCAAAGCGCTACCATTCATCTACCATAGAGCCACCATTCATCTACCATAGAGCCAACATTCATCTACCATAGAGCCACCATTCATCTACCATAGAGCCACCATTCATCAACCATAGAGCCACCATTCATCTACCATAGGGCTATCATTCATCTACCATTCATCCACCACTCATCTACCATTCAACTACCTTAGAGCCACCATTCATCTACCATAGAGCCACCAATCATTTACCATAGAGCCACCATTCATCTACTATAGAGCCACCATTCATCTACCATAAGGCTACCATTCATCTACCATTCATCTACCATAGAGCCACCATTCATCTACCATAGAGCCACCATTCATCCACCACTCATCTACCATCCATCTACCATAGAGCCACTATTCATCTACCATAGAGCCACCATTCATCTACCATAGAGCCACCATTCATCTACCATAGAGCCGCCATTTATCTACCATAGAGCCACCATTCATCCACTACTCATCTACCATTCATCTACTATAGAGTCACCATTCATTTACCATAGAGCCACCATTCATCTACCATAGAGCCACCATTCATTTACCATAGAGCCACCATTCATCTACCATAGAGCCACCATTCATCTACCATAGAGCCACCATTCATCTACCATTGGGCTACCATTCATCTACCATTCATCCACCACTCATCTACCATTCATCCTACCATAGAGCCACCATTCATCTACCATAGAGCCACCATTCATCTACCATTGGGCTACCATTCATCTACCATTCATCCACCACTCATCTACCATTCATCCACCACTCATCTACCATTCATCCTACCATAGAGCCACCATTCATCTACCAAAGAGCCACCATTCATCTACCATAGAGCCACCATTCATCTAACATAGAGCCACCATGAAGCTACCATTCATCTACCATTCATCCACCACTCATCTACCATCCATCTACCATAGAGCCACCATTCATCTACCATAGAGCCACCATTCATCTACCATAGAGCCACCATTCATCTACCATAGAGCCAACATTCATCTACCATAGAGCTGCCATTCATCTACCATTCATCCACCACTCATCTACCATAGAGCCACCATTTATCTACCATAAAGCCACCATTCATCTATCATAGGGCCACATTTCATCTACCATGAAACTACCATTCATCTACCATTCATCCACCACTCATCTACCATTCATCTACCATAGAGCCACCATTCATCTACCATAGAGCCACCATTCATCTACCATAGAGCCACCATACATATCTACCATAGAGCCACAATTCTCCTACCATAGAGCCACCATTCATCTACCATAGAGCCACCATTCATCTACCATAGAGCCACCATTCATCTACCATAGAGCCACCATTCATCTACCATAGAGCAAACATTCATCTACCATAGAGCTGCCATTCATCTACCATTCATCCACCACTCATCTACCATAGAGCCACCATTCATCTACCATAAAGCCACCATTCATCTATCAAAGGGCCACATTTCATCTACCATGAAACTACCATTCATCTACCATTCATCCACCACTCATCTACCATTCATCTACCATAGAGCCACCATTCATCTACCATAGAGCCACCATTCATCTACCATAGAGCCACCATACATATCTACCATAGAGCCACAATTCTCCTACCATAGAGCCACCATTCATCTACCATAGAGCCACCATTCATCTACCATAGAGCCACCATTCATCTACCATAGAGCCACCATTCATCTACCATAGAGCCACCATTCATCTACCATAGAGCCACCATTCATCTACCATAGAGTCGCCATTCATCTTCCATAGAGTCGCCATTCATCTACCATAGAGCCGCCATTCATCTACCATAGAGCCACCATTCATCTACCATAGAGCCACCATTCATCTACCATAGAGCCACCATTCATCTACCATAGGGCTACCATAGGGCTACCATTCATCTACCATTCATCCACTATTCATCTACCAAAGAGCCACCATTTATCTACCATAGAGCCACCATTCATCTACCATAGAGCCACCATTCATCCACCACTCATCTACCATTCATCTACCATCGAGCCACCATTCATCTACCCTAGAGCCACCATTCATCTAACATAGAGCCACCATTCATCTACCATAGAGCCACCATTCATCTACCATAAAGCCACCATTCATCTACCATAGAGCCACCATTCATCTACCATAGAGCCACCATTCATCTACCATAGGGCTACCATTCATCTACCATTCATCTACCATTCATCCACTATCCACCATTCATCTACCATTCATCTACCATTCATCCACTATCCACCATTCATCTACCATAGAGCCACCATTCATCCACCACTCATCTACCATTCATCTACCATAGTGCCACCATTCATCTACCATAGAGACACCATTCATCTACCACTCATCAACCATTCATCTATTATAGAGCCACCATTCATCTACCATAGAGCCACCATTCATCTACCATAGAGCCATCATTCATCTACCATTCATCCACCACTCATCTACTATTCATCTACCCTAGAGCCACCATTCATCTAACATAGAGCCACCATTCATCTACCATAAAGCCACCATTCATCTACCATAGAGCCACCATTCATCTACCATAGAGCCACCATTCATCTACCATAGGGCTACCATTCATCCACCATTCATCTACCATTCATCCACTATCCACCATTCATCTACCATTCATCTACCATTCATCCACTATCCACCATTCATCTACCATAGAGCCACCATTCATCCACCACTCATCTACCATTCATCTACCATAGAGCCACCATTCACCTACCATAGTGCTACCATTCATCTACCTTAGAGCCACCATTCATCTACCATAGAGCCATCATTCATCTACCATAGGGCTACCATTCATCTACCATTCATCCACCACTCATCTACCATTCATCTACCATAGAGCCACCATTCATCTACCATAGAGCCACCATTCATCTACCATAGAGCCACCATTCATCTACCATAGTGCTACCATTCATCTACCATTCATCCACCACTCATCTACCATTCATCTACCATAGAGCCACCATTCATCTACCGTAGAGCCACCATTCATCTACCATAGAGCTACCTTTCATCTAACATAGACCCACCATTCATATCTACCATAGAGCCACCATTCTCCTACCATAGAGCCACCATTCATCTACCATAGAGCCACTATTCATCTACCATAGAGCCACCATTCATCTACCATAGAGCCACCATTCATCTACCATAGAGCCACAATTCATCTACCATAGAGCCACCATTCATCCACCACTCATCTACCATTCATCCACCATAGAGCCACCATTCATATACCATAGAGCCACCATTCATCTACCATAGAGCCACCATTCATCTATCATAGAGCCACCTTTCATCTACCAAAGCGCTACCATTCATCTACCATAGAGCCACCATTCATCTACCATAGAGCCAACATTCATCTACCATAGAGCCACCATTCATCTACCATAGAGCCACCATTCATCAACCATAGAGCCACCATTCATCTACCATAGGGCTATCATTCATCTACCATTCATCCACCACTCATCTACCATTCAACTACCTTAGAGCCACCATTCATCTACCATAGAGCCACCAATCATTTACCATAGAGCCACCATTCATCTACTATAGAGCCACCATTCATCTACCATAAGGCTACAATTCATCTACCATTCATCAACCACTCATCTACCATTCATCTACCATAGAGCCACCATTCATCTACCATAGAGCCACCATTCATCTACCATAGAGCCACCATTCATCCACCACTCATCTACCATTCATCCACCATAGAGCCACCATTCATATACCATAGAGCCACCATTCATCTACCATAGAGCCACCATTCATCTACCATAGAGCCACCATTCATCTAACATAGAGCCACCATGAAGCTACCATTCATCTACCATTCATCCACCACTCATCTACCATTCATCTACCATAGAGCCACCATTCATCTACCATAGAGCCACCATTCATCTACCATAGAGCCACCATTCATCTACCATAGAGCCAACATTCATCTACCATAGAGCTGCCATTCATCTACCATTCATCCACCATTCATCTACCATAGAGCCACCATTCATCAACCATAGAGCCACCATTCATCTACCATAGGGCTATCATTCATCTACCATTTATCCACCACTCATCTACCATTCAACTACCTTAGAGCCACCATTCATCTACCATAGAGCCACCAATCATTTACCATAGAGCCACCATTCATCTACTATAGAGCCACCATTCATCTACCATAAGGCTACCATTCATCTACCATTCATCTACCATAGAGCCACCATTCATCTACCATAGAGCCACCATTCATCCACCACTCATCTACCATTCATCTACCATAGAGCCACCATTCATCTACCATAGAGCCACCATTCATCTACCATAGAGCCACCATTCATCTACCATAGAGCCGCCATTTATCTACCATAGAGCCACCATTCATCCACTACTCATCTACCATTCATCTACTATAGAGCCACCATTTATTTACCATAGAGCCACCATTCATCTACCATAGAGCCACCATTCATTTACCATAGAGCCACCATTCATCTACCATAGAGCCCCCATTCATCTACCATAGAGCCACCATTCATCTACCATTGGGCTACCATTCATCTACCATTCATCCACCACTCATCTACCATTCATCCTACCATAGAGCCACCATTCATCTACCATAGAGCCACCATTCATCTACCATTGGGCTACCATTCATCTACCATTCATCCACCACTCATCTACCATTCATCTACCATAGAGCCACCATTCATCTACCATAGAGCCACCATTCATCTAACATAGAGCCACCATGAAGCTACCATTCATCTACCATTCATCCACCACTCATCTACCATTCATCTACCATAGAGCCACCATTCATCTACCATAGAGCCACCATTCATCTACCATAGAGCCACCATTCATCTACCATAGAGCCAACATTCATCTACCATAGAGCTGCCATTCATCTACAATTCATCCACCACTCATCTACCATAGAGCCACCATTCATCTACCATAAAGCCACCATTCATCTATCATAGGGCCACATTTCATCTACCATGAAACTACCATTCATCTACCATTCATCCACCACTCATCTACCATTCATCTACCATAGAGCCACCATTCATCAACCATAGAGCCACCATTCATCTACCATAGAGCCACCATACATATCTACCATAGAGCCACAATTCTCCTACCATAGAGCCACCATTCATCTACCATAGAGCCACCATTCATCTACCATAGAGCCACCATTCATCTACCATAGAGCCACCATTCATCTACCATAGAGCCACCATTCATCTACCATAGAGCCATCATTCATCTACCATAGAGTCGCCATTCATCTTCCATAGAGTCGCCATTCATCTACCATAGAGCCGCCATTCATCTACCATAGAGCCACCATTCATCTACCATAGAGCCACCATTCATCTACCATAGAGCCACCATTCATCTACCATAGGGCTACCATAGGGCTACCATTCATCTACCATTCATCCACTATTCATCTACCATAGAGCCACCATTCATCTACCATAGAGCCACCATTCATCCACCACTCATCTACCATTCATCTACCATCGAGCCACCATTCATCTACCCTAGAGCCACCATTCATCTAACATAGAGCCACCATTCATCTACCATAGAGCCACCATTCATCTACCATAAAGCCACCATTCATCTACCATAGAGCCACCATTCATCTACCATAGAGCCACCATTCATCTACCATAGGGCTACCATTCATCTACCATTCATCTACCATTCATCCACTATCCACCATTCATCTACCATTCATCTACCATTCATCCACTATCCACCATTCATCTACCATAGAGCCACCATTCATCCACCATTCATCTACCATTCATCTACCATAGAGCCACCATTCATCTACCATAGAGCCACCATTCATCTACCATAGAGCCACCATTCATCTACCATAGAGCCACCATTCATCTACCATAGGGCTACCATTCATCTACCATTCATCCACCACTCATCTACCATTCATCTACCATAGAGCCACCATTCATCTACCATAGAGCCACCATTCATCTACCACTCATCTACCATTCATCTACCATAGAGCCACCATTCATCTACCATAGAGCCACCATTCATCTACCATAGAGCCATCATTCATCTACCATAGGGCTACCATTCATCTACCATTCATCCACCACTCATCTACTATTCATCTACCCTAGAGCCACCATTCATCTAACATAGAGCCACCATTCATCTACCATAGAGCCACCATTCATCTACCATAAAGACACTATTCATCTACCATAGAGCCACCATTCATCTACCATAGAGCCACCATTCATCTACCATAGGGCTACCATTCATCTACCATTCATCTACCATTCATCCACTATCCACCATTCATCTACCATTCATCTACCATTCATCCACTATCCACCATTCATCTACCATAGAGCCACCATTCATCCACCACTCATCTACCATTCATCTACCATAGAGCCACCATTCATCTACCATAGAGCCACCATTCATCTACCATAGAGCCACCATTCATCTACCATAGAGCCACCATTCATCTACCATAGGGCTACCATTCATCTACCATTCATCCACCACTCATCTACCATTCATCTACCATAGAGCCATCATTCATCTACCATAGAGCCACCATTCATCTACCATAGAGCCACCATTCATCTACCATAGTGCTACCATTCATCTACCATTCATCCACCACTCATCTACCATTCATCTACCATAGAGCCACCATTCATCTACCGTAGAGCCACCATTCATCTACCATAGAGCTACCTTTCATCTAACATAGACCCACCATTCATATCTACCATAGAGCCACCATTCTCCTACCATAGAGCCACCATTCATCTACCATAGAGCCACCATTCATCTACCATAGAGCCACCATTCATCTACCATAGAGCCACCATTCATCTACCATAGAGCCACAATTCATCTACCATAGAGCCACCATTCATCCACCACTCATCTACCATTCATCCACCATAGAGCCACCATTCATATACCGTAGAGCCACCATTCATCTACCATAGAGCCACCATTCATCTATCATAGAGCCACCTTTCATCTACCAAAGCGCTACCATTCATCTACCATAGAGCCACCATTCATCTACCATAGAGCCAACATTCATCTACCATAGAGCCACCATTCATCTACCATAGAGCCACCATTCATCAACCATAGAGCCACCATTCATCTACCATAGGGCTATCATTCATCTACCATTCATCCACCACTCATCTACCATTCAACTACCTTAGAGCCACCATTCATCTACCATAGAGCCACCAATCATTTACCATAGAGCCACCATTCATCTACTATAGAGCCACCATTCATCTACCATAAGGCTACCATTCATCTACCATTCATCTACCATAGAGCCACCATTCATCTACCATAGAGCCACCATTCATCCACCACTCATCTACCATCCATCTACCATAGAGCCACTATTCATCTACCATAGAGCCACCATTCATCTACCATAGAGCCACCATTCATCTACCATAGAGCCGCCATTTATCTACCATAGAGCCACCATTCATCCACTACTCATCTACCATTCATCTACTATAGAGTCACCATTCATTTACCATAGAGCCACCATTCATCTACCATAGAGCCACCATTCATTTACCATAGAGCCACCATTCATCTACCATAGAGCCACCATTCATCTACCATAGAGCCACCATTCATCTACCATTGGGCTACCATTCATCTACCATTCATCCACCACTCATCTACCATTCATCCTACCATAGAGCCACCATTCATCTACCATAGAGCCACCATTCATCTACCATTGGGCTACCATTCATCTACCATTCATCCACCACTCATCTACCATTCATCCACCACTCATCTACCATTCATCCTACCATAGAGCCACCATTCATCTACCAAAGAGCCACCATTCATCTACCATAGAGCCACCATTCATCTAACATAGAGCCACCATGAAGCTACCATTCATCTACCATTCATCCACCACTCATCTACCATCCATCTACCATAGAGCCACCATTCATCTACCATAGAGCCACCATTCATCTACCATAGAGCCACCATTCATCTACCATAGAGCCAACATTCATCTACCATAGAGCTGCCATTCATCTACCATTCATCCACCACTCATCTACCATAGAGCCACCATTTATCTACCATAAAGCCACCATTCATCTATCATAGGGCCACATTTCATCTACCATGAAACTACCATTCATCTACCATTCATCCACCACTCATCTACCATTCATCTACCATAGAGCCACCATTCATCTACCATAGAGCCACCATTCATCTACCATAGAGCCACCATACATATCTACCATAGAGCCACAATTCTCCTACCATAGAGCCACCATTCATCTACCATAGAGCCACCATTCATCTACCATAGAGCCACCATTCATCTACCATAGAGCCACCATTCATCTACCATAGAGCAAACATTCATCTACCATAGAGCTGCCATTCATCTACCATTCATCCACCACTCATCTACCATAGAGCCACCATTCATCTACCATAAAGCCACCATTCATCTATCAAAGGGCCACATTTCATCTACCATGAAACTACCATTCATCTACCATTCATCCACCACTCATCTACCATTCATCTACCATAGAGCCACCATTCATCTACCATAGAGCCACCATTCATATACCGTAGAGCCACCATTCATCTACCATAGAGCCACCATTCATCTATCATAGAGCCACCTTTCATCTACCAAAGCGCTACCATTCATCTACCATAGAGCCACCATTCATCTACCATAGAGCCAACATTCATCTACCATAGAGCCACCATTCATCTACCATAGAGCCACCATTCATCAACCATAGAGCCACCATTCATCTACCATAGGGCTATCATTCATCTACCATTCATCCACCACTCATCTACCATTCAACTACCTTAGAGCCACCATTCATCTACCATAGAGCCACCAATCATTTACCATAGAGCCACCATTCATCTACTATAGAGCCACCATTCATCTACCATAAGGCTACCATTCATCTACCATTCATCTACCATAGAGCCACCATTCATCTACCATAGAGCCACCATTCATCCACCACTCATCTACCATCCATCTACCATAGAGCCACTATTCATCTACCATAGAGCCACCATTCATCTACCATAGAGCCACCATTCATCTACCATAGAGCCGCCATTTATCTACCATAGAGCCACCATTCATCCACTACTCATCTACCATTCATCTACTATAGAGTCACCATTCATTTACCATAGAGCCACCATTCATCTACCATAGAGCCACCATTCATTTACCATAGAGCCACCATTCATCTACCATAGAGCCACCATTCATCTACCATAGAGCCACCATTCATCTACCATTGGGCTACCATTCATCTACCATTCATCCACCACTCATCTACCATTCATCCTACCATAGAGCCACCATTCATCTACCATAGAGCCACCATTCATCTACCATTGGGCTACCATTCATCTACCATTCATCCACCACTCATCTACCATTCATCCACCACTCATCTACCATTCATCCTACCATAGAGCCACCATTCATCTACCAAAGAGCCACCATTCATCTACCATAGAGCCACCATTCATCTAACATAGAGCCACCATGAAGCTACCATTCATCTACCATTCATCCACCACTCATCTACCATCCATCTACCATAGAGCCACCATTCATCTACCATAGAGCCACCATTCATCTACCATAGAGCCACCATTCATCTACCATAGAGCCAACATTCATCTACCATAGAGCTGCCATTCATCTACCATTCATCCACCACTCATCTACCATAGAGCCACCATTTATCTACCATAAAGCCACCATTCATCTATCATAGGGCCACATTTCATCTACCATGAAACTACCATTCATCTACCATTCATCCACCACTCATCTACCATTCATCTACCATAGAGCCACCATTCATCTACCATAGAGCCACCATTCATCTACCATAGAGCCACCATACATATCTACCATAGAGCCACAATTCTCCTACCATAGAGCCACCATTCATCTACCATAGAGCCACCATTCATCTACCATAGAGCCACCATTCATCTACCATAGAGCCACCATTCATCTACCATAGAGCAAACATTCATCTACCATAGAGCTGCCATTCATCTACCATTCATCCACCACTCATCTACCATAGAGCCACCATTCATCTACCATAAAGCCACCATTCATCTATCAAAGGGCCACATTTCATCTACCATGAAACTACCATTCATCTACCATTCATCCACCACTCATCTACCATTCATCTACCATAGAGCCACCATTCATCTACCATAGAGCCACCATTCATCTACCATAGAGCCACCATACATATCTACCATAGAGCCACAATTCTCCTACCATAGAGCCACCATTCATCTACCATAGAGCCACCATTCATCTACCATAGAGCCACCATTCATCTACCATAGAGCCACCATTCATCTACCATAGAGCCACCATTCATCTACCATAGAGCCACCATTCATCTACCATAGAGTCGCCATTCATCTTCCATAGAGTCGCCATTCATCTACCATAGAGCCGCCATTCATCTACCATAGAGCCACCATTCATCTACCATAGAGCCACCATTCATCTACCATAGAGCCACCATTCATCTACCATAGGGCTACCATAGGGCTACCATTCATCTACCATTCATCCACTATTCATCTACCAAAGAGCCACCATTTATCTACCATAGAGCCACCATTCATCTACCATAGAGCCACCATTCATCCACCACTCATCTACCATTCATCTACCATCGAGCCACCATTCATCTACCCTAGAGCCACCATTCATCTAACATAGAGCCACCATTCATCTACCATAGAGCCACCATTCATCTACCATAAAGCCACCATTCATCTACCATAGAGCCACCATTCATCTACCATAGAGCCACCATTCATCTACCATAGGGCTACCATTCATCTACCATTCATCTACCATTCATCCACTATCCACCATTCATCTACCATTCATCTACCATTCATCCACTATCCACCATTCATCTACCATAGAGCCACCATTCATCCACCACTCATCTACCATTCATCTACCATAGTGCCACCATTCATCTACCATAGAGACACCATTCATCTACCACTCATCAACCATTCATCTATTATAGAGCCACCATTCATCTACCATAGAGCCACCATTCATCTACCATAGAGCCATCATTCATCTACCATTCATCCACCACTCATCTACTATTCATCTACCCTAGAGCCACCATTCATCTAACATAGAGCCACCATTCATCTACCATAAAGCCACCATTCATCTACCATAGAGCCACCATTCATCTACCATAGAGCCACCATTCATCTACCATAGGGCTACCATTCATCCACCATTCATCTACCATTCATCCACTATCCACCATTCATCTACCATTCATCTACCATTCATCCACTATCCACCATTCATCTACCATAGAGCCACCATTCATCCACCACTCATCTACCATTCATCTACCATAGAGCCACCATTCACCTACCATAGTGCTACCATTCATCTACCTTAGAGCCACCATTCATCTACCATAGAGCCATCATTCATCTACCATAGGGCTACCATTCATCTACCATTCATCCACCACTCATCTACCATTCATCTACCATAGAGCCACCATTCATCTACCATAGAGCCACCATTCATCTACCATAGAGCCACCATTCATCTACCATAGTGCTACCATTCATCTACCATTCATCCACCACTCATCTACCATTCATCTACCATAGAGCCACCATTCATCTACCGTAGAGCCACCATTCATCTACCATAGAGCTACCTTTCATCTAACATAGACCCACCATTCATATCTACCATAGAGCCACCATTCTCCTACCATAGAGCCACCATTCATCTACCATAGAGCCACTATTCATCTACCATAGAGCCACCATTCATCTACCATAGAGCCACCATTCATCTACCATAGAGCCACAATTCATCTACCATAGAGCCACCATTCATCCACCACTCATCTACCATTCATCCACCATAGAGCCACCATTCATATACCATAGAGCCACCATTCATCTACCATAGAGCCACCATTCATCTATCATAGAGCCACCTTTCATCTACCAAAGCGCTACCATTCATCTACCATAGAGCCACCATTCATCTACCATAGAGCCAACATTCATCTACCATAGAGCCACCATTCATCTACCATAGAGCCACCATTCATCAACCATAGAGCCACCATTCATCTACCATAGGGCTATCATTCATCTACCATTCATCCACCACTCATCTACCATTCAACTACCTTAGAGCCACCATTCATCTACCATAGAGCCACCAATCATTTACCATAGAGCCACCATTCATCTACTATAGAGCCACCATTCATCTACCATAAGGCTACAATTCATCTACCATTCATCAACCACTCATCTACCATTCATCTACCATAGAGCCACCATTCATCTACCATAGAGCCACCATTCATCTACCATAGAGCCACCATTCATCCACCACTCATCTACCATTCATCCACCATAGAGCCACCATTCATATACCATAGAGCCACCATTCATCTACCATAGAGCCACCATTCATCTACCATAGAGCCACCATTCATCTAACATAGAGCCACCATGAAGCTACCATTCATCTACCATTCATCCACCACTCATCTACCATTCATCTACCATAGAGCCACCATTCATCTACCATAGAGCCACCATTCATCTACCATAGAGCCACCATTCATCTACCATAGAGCCAACATTCATCTACCATAGAGCTGCCATTCATCTACCATTCATCCACCATTCATCTACCATAGAGCCACCATTCATCAACCATAGAGCCACCATTCATCTACCATAGGGCTATCATTCATCTACCATTTATCCACCACTCATCTACCATTCAACTACCTTAGAGCCACCATTCATCTACCATAGAGCCACCAATCATTTACCATAGAGCCACCATTCATCTACTATAGAGCCACCATTCATCTACCATAAGGCTACCATTCATCTACCATTCATCTACCATAGAGCCACCATTCATCTACCATAGAGCCACCATTCATCCACCACTCATCTACCATTCATCTACCATAGAGCCACCATTCATCTACCATAGAGCCACCATTCATCTACCATAGAGCCACCATTCATCTACCATAGAGCCGCCATTTATCTACCATAGAGCCACCATTCATCCACTACTCATCTACCATTCATCTACTATAGAGCCACCATTTATTTACCATAGAGCCACCATTCATCTACCATAGAGCCACCATTCATTTACCATAGAGCCACCATTCATCTACCATAGAGCCCCCATTCATCTACCATAGAGCCACCATTCATCTACCATTGGGCTACCATTCATCTACCATTCATCCACCACTCATCTACCATTCATCCTACCATAGAGCCACCATTCATCTACCATAGAGCCACCATTCATCTACCATTGGGCTACCATTCATCTACCATTCATCCACCACTCATCTACCATTCATCTACCATAGAGCCACCATTCATCTACCATAGAGCCACCATTCATCTAACATAGAGCCACCATGAAGCTACCATTCATCTACCATTCATCCACCACTCATCTACCATTCATCTACCATAGAGCCACCATTCATCTACCATAGAGCCACCATTCATCTACCATAGAGCCACCATTCATCTACCATAGAGCCAACATTCATCTACCATAGAGCTGCCATTCATCTACAATTCATCCACCACTCATCTACCATAGAGCCACCATTCATCTACCATAAAGCCACCATTCATCTATCATAGGGCCACATTTCATCTACCATGAAACTACCATTCATCTACCATTCATCCACCACTCATCTACCATTCATCTACCATAGAGCCACCATTCATCAACCATAGAGCCACCATTCATCTACCATAGAGCCACCATACATATCTACCATAGAGCCACAATTCTCCTACCATAGAGCCACCATTCATCTACCATAGAGCCACCATTCATCTACCATAGAGCCACCATTCATCTACCATAGAGCCACCATTCATCTACCATAGAGCCACCATTCATCTACCATAGAGCCATCATTCATCTACCATAGAGTCGCCATTCATCTTCCATAGAGTCGCCATTCATCTACCATAGAGCCGCCATTCATCTACCATAGAGCCACCATTCATCTACCATAGAGCCACCATTCATCTACCATAGAGCCACCATTCATCTACCATAGGGCTACCATAGGGCTACCATTCATCTACCATTCATCCACTATTCATCTACCATAGAGCCACCATTCATCTACCATAGAGCCACCATTCATCCACCACTCATCTACCATTCATCTACCATCGAGCCACCATTCATCTACCCTAGAGCCACCATTCATCTAACATAGAGCCACCATTCATCTACCATAGAGCCACCATTCATCTACCATAAAGCCACCATTCATCTACCATAGAGCCACCATTCATCTACCATAGAGCCACCATTCATCTACCATAGGGCTACCATTCATCTACCATTCATCTACCATTCATCCACTATCCACCATTCATCTACCATTCATCTACCATTCATCCACTATCCACCATTCATCTACCATAGAGCCACCATTCATCCACCATTCATCTACCATTCATCTACCATAGAGCCACCATTCATCTACCATAGAGCCACCATTCATCTACCATAGAGCCACCATTCATCTACCATAGAGCCACCATTCATCTACCATAGGGCTACCATTCATCTACCATTCATCCACCACTCATCTACCATTCATCTACCATAGAGCCACCATTCATCTACCATAGAGCCACCATTCATCTACCACTCATCTACCATTCATCTACCATAGAGCCACCATTCATCTACCATAGAGCCACCATTCATCTACCATAGAGCCATCATTCATCTACCATAGGGCTACCATTCATCTACCATTCATCCACCACTCATCTACTATTCATCTACCCTAGAGCCACCATTCATCTAACATAGAGCCACCATTCATCTACCATAGAGCCACCATTCATCTACCATAAAGACACTATTCATCTACCATAGAGCCACCATTCATCTACCATAGAGCCACCATTCATCTACCATAGGGCTACCATTCATCTACCATTCATCTACCATTCATCCACTATCCACCATTCATCTACCATTCATCTACCATTCATCCACTATCCACCATTCATCTACCATAGAGCCACCATTCATCCACCACTCATCTACCATTCATCTACCATAGAGCCACCATTCATCTACCATAGAGCCACCATTCATCTACCATAGAGCCACCATTCATCTACCATAGAGCCACCATTCATCTACCATAGGGCTACCATTCATCTACCATTCATCCACCACTCATCTACCATTCATCTACCATAGAGCCATCATTCATCTACCATAGAGCCACCATTCATCTACCATAGAGCCACCATTCATCTACCATAGTGCTACCATTCATCTACCATTCATCCACCACTCATCTACCATTCATCTACCATAGAGCCACCATTCATCTACCGTAGAGCCACCATTCATCTACCATAGAGCTACCTTTCATCTAACATAGACCCACCATTCATATCTACCATAGAGCCACCATTCTCCTACCATAGAGCCACCATTCATCTACCATAGAGCCACTATTCATCTACCATAGAGCCACCATTCATCTACCATAGAGCCACCATTCATCTACCATAGAGCCACAATTCATCTACCATAGAGCCACCATTCATCCACCACTCATCTACCATTCATCCACCATAGAGCCACCATTCATATACCATAGAGCCACCATTCATCTACCATAGAGCCACCATTCATCTATCATAGAGCCACCTTTCATCTACCAAAGCGCTACCATTCATCTACCATAGAGCCACCATTCATCTACCATAGAGCCAACATTCATCTACCATAGAGCCACCATTCATCTACCATAGAGCCACCATTCATCAACCATAGAGCCACCATTCATCTACCATAGGGCTATCATTCATCTACCATTCATCCACCACTCATCTACCATTCAACTACCTTAGAGCCACCATTCATCTACCATAGAGCCACCAATCATTTACCATAGAGCCACCATTCATCTACTATAGAGCCACCATTCATCTACCATAAGGCTACAATTCATCTACCATTCATCAACCACTCATCTACCATTCATCTACCATAGAGCCACCATTCATCTACCATAGAGCCACCATTCATCTACCATAGAGCCACCATTCATCCACCACTCATCTACCATTCATCCACCATAGAGCCACCATTCATATACCATAGAGCCACCATTCATCTACCATAGAGCCACCATTCATCTACCATAGAGCCACCATTCATCTAACATAGAGCCACCATGAAGCTACCATTCATCTACCATTCATCCACCACTCATCTACCATTCATCTACCATAGAGCCACCATTCATCTACCATAGAGCCACCATTCATCTACCATAGAGCCACCATTCATCTACCATAGAGCCAACATTCATCTACCATAGAGCTGCCATTCATCTACCATTCATCCACCACTCATCTACCATAGAGCCACCATTCATCTACCATAAAGCCACCATTCATCTATCATAGGGCCACATTTCATCTACCATGAAACTACCATTCATCTACCATTCATCCACCACTCATCTACCATTCATCTACCATAGAGCCACCATTCATCTACCATAGAGCCACCATTCATCTACCATAGAGCCACCATACATATCTACCATAGAGCCACAATTCTCCTACCATAGAGCCACCATTCATCTACCATAGAGCCACCATTCATCTACCATAGAGCCACCATTCATCTACCATAGAGCCACCATTCATCTACCATAGAGCCACCATTCATCTACCATAGAGCCATCATTCATCTACCATAGAGTCGCCATTCATCTTCCATAGAGTCGCCATTCATCTACCATAGAGCCGCCATTCATCTACCATAGAGCCACCATTCATCTACCATAGAGCCACCATTCATCTACCATAGAGCCACCATTCATCTACCATAGGGCTACCATAGGGCTACCATTCATCTACCATTCATCCACTATTCATCTACCACAGAGCCACCATTTATCTACCATAGAGCCACCATTCATCTACCATAGAGCCACCATTCATCCACCACTCATCTACCATTCATCTACCATCGAGCCACCATTCATCTACCCTAGAGCCACCATTCATCTAACACAGAGCCACCATTCATCTACCATAGGGTTACCATTCATCTACCATTCATCCACCACTCATCTACCATTCATCTACCATAGAGCCACCATTCATCTACCATAGAGCCACCATTCATCTACCACTCATCTACCATTCATCTACCATAGAGCCACCATTCATCTACCATAGAGCCACCATTCATCTACCATAGAGCCATCATTCATCTACCATAGGGCTACCATTCATCTACCATTCATCCACCACTCATCTACTATTCATCTACCCTAGAGCCACCATTCATCTAACATAGAGCCACCATTCATCTACCATAGAGCCACCATTCATCTACCATAAAGCCACCATTCATCTACCATAGAGCCACCATTCATCTACCATAGAGCCACCATTCATCTACCATAGGGCTACCATTCATCTACCATTCATCTACCATTCATCCACTATCCACCATTCATCTACCATTCATCTACCATTCATCCACTATCCACCATTCATCTACCATAGAGCCACCATTCATCCACCACTCATCTACCATTCATCTACCATAGAGCCACCATTCATCTAACATAGTGCTACCATTCATCTACCTTAGAGCCACCATTCATCTACCATAGAGCCATCATTCATCTACCATAGGGCTACCATTCATCTACCATTCATCCACCACTCATCTACCATTCATCTACCATAGAGCCACCATTCATCTACCGTAGAGCCACCATTCATCTACCATAGAGCTACCTTTCATCTAACATAGACCCACCATTCATATCTACCATAGAGCCACCATTCTCCTACCATAGAGCCACCATTCATCTACCATAGAGCCACCATTCATCTACCATAGAGCCACCATTCATCTACCATAGAGCCACCATTCATCTACCATAGAGCCACAATTCATCTACCATAGAGCCACCATTCATCCACCACTCATCTACCATTCATCCACCATAGAGCCACCATTCATATACCGTAGAGCCACCATTCATCTACCATAGAGCCACCATTCATCTATCATAGAGCCACCTTTCATCTACCAAAGCGCTACCATTCATCTACCATAGAGCCACCATTCATCTACCATAGAGCCAACATTCATCTACCATAGAGCCACCATTCATCTACCATAGAGCCACCATTCATCAACCATAGAGCCACCATTCATCTACCATAGGGCTATCATTCATCTACCATTCATCCACCACTCATCTACCATTCAACTACCTTAGAGCCACCATTCATCTACCATAGAGCCACCAATCATTTACCATAGAGCCACCATTCATCTACTATAGAGCCACCATTCATCTACCATAAGGCTACCATTCATCTACCATTCATCTACCATAGAGCCACCATTCATCTACCATAGAGCCACCATTCATCCACCACTCATCTACCATCCATCTACCATAGAGCCACCATTCATCTACCATAGAGCCACCATTCATCTACCATAGAGCCACCATTCATCTACCATAGAGCCGCCATTTATCTACCATAGAGCCACCATTCATCCACTACTCATCTACCATTCATCTACTATAGAGTCACCATTCATTTACCATAGAGCCACCATTCATCTACCATAGAGCCACCATTCATTTACCATAGAGCCACCATTCATCTACCATAGAGCCACCATTCATCTACCATAGAGCCACCATTCATCTACCATTGGGCTACCATTCATCTACCATTCATCCACCACTCATCTACCATTCATCCTACCATAGAGCCACCATTCATCTACCATAGAGCCACCATTCATCTACCATTGGGCTACCATTCATCTACCATTCATCCACCACTCATCTACCATTCATCCACCACTCATCTACCATTCATCCTACCATAGAGCCACCATTCATCTACCAAAGAGCCACCATTCATCTACCATAGAGCCACCATTCATCTAACATAGAGCCACCATGAAGCTACCATTCATCTACCATTCATCCACCACTCATCTACCATTCAACTACCTTAGAGCCACCATTCATCTACCATAGAGCCACCAATCATTTACCATAGAGCCACCATTCATCTACTATAGAGCCACCATTCATCTACCATAAGGCTACAATTCATCTACCATTCATCAACCACTCATCTACCATTCATCTACCATAGAGCCACCATTCATCTACCATAGAGCCACCATTCATCTACCATAGAGCCACCATTCATCCACCACTCATCTACCATTCATCCACCATAGAGCCACCATTCATATACCATAGAGCCACCATTCATCTACCATAGAGCCACCATTCATCTACCATAGAGCCACCATTCATCTAACATAGAGCCACCATGAAGCTACCATTCATCTACCATTCATCCACCACTCATCTACCATTCATCTACCATAGAGCCACCATTCATCTACCATAGAGCCACCATTCATCTACCATAGAGCCACCATTCATCTACCATAGAGCCAACATTCATCTACCATAGAGCTGCCATTCATCTACCATTCATCCACCACTCATCTACCATAGAGCCACCATTCATCTACCATAAAGCCACCATTCATCTATCATAGGGCCACATTTCATCTACCATGAAACTACCATTCATCTACCATTCATCCACCACTCATCTACCATTCATCTACCATAGAGCCACCATTCATCTACCATAGAGCCACCATTCATCTACCATAGAGCCACCATACATATCTACCATAGAGCCACAATTCTCCTACCATAGAGCCACCATTCATCTACCATAGAGCCACCATTCATCTACCATAGAGCCACCATTCATCTACCATAGAGCCACCATTCATCTACCATAGAGCCACCATTCATCTACCATAGAGCCATCATTCATCTACCATAGAGTCGCCATTCATCTTCCATAGAGTCGCCATTCATCTACCATAGAGCCGCCATTCATCTACCATAGAGCCACCATTCATCTACCATAGAGCCACCATTCATCTACCATAGAGCCACCATTCATCTACCATAGGGCTACCATAGGGCTACCATTCATCTACCATTCATCCACTATTCATCTACCACAGAGCCACCATTTATCTACCATAGAGCCACCATTCATCTACCATAGAGCCACCATTCATCCACCACTCATCTACCATTCATCTACCATCGAGCCACCATTCATCTACCCTAGAGCCACCATTCATCTAACACAGAGCCACCATTCATCTACCATAGGGTTACCATTCATCTACCATTCATCCACCACTCATCTACCATTCATCTACCATAGAGCCACCATTCATCTACCATAGAGCCACCATTCATCTACCACTCATCTACCATTCATCTACCATAGAGCCACCATTCATCTACCATAGAGCCACCATTCATCTACCATAGAGCCATCATTCATCTACCATAGGGCTACCATTCATCTACCATTCATCCACCACTCATCTACTATTCATCTACCCTAGAGCCACCATTCATCTAACATAGAGCCACCATTCATCTACCATAGAGCCACCATTCATCTACCATAAAGCCACCATTCATCTACCATAGAGCCACCATTCATCTACCATAGAGCCACCATTCATCTACCATAGGGCTACCATTCATCTACCATTCATCTACCATTCATCCACTATCCACCATTCATCTACCATTCATCTACCATTCATCCACTATCCACCATTCATCTACCATAGAGCCACCATTCATCCACCACTCATCTACCATTCATCTACCATAGAGCCACCATTCATCTAACATAGTGCTACCATTCATCTACCTTAGAGCCACCATTCATCTACCATAGAGCCATCATTAATCTACCATAGGGCTACCATTCATCTACCATTCATCCACCACTCATCTACCATTCATCTACCATAGAGCCACCATTCATCTACCGTAGAGCCACCATTCATCTACCATAGAGCTACCTTTCATCTACCATAGAGCCACCATTCATCTACCATAGAGCCACCATTCATCTACCATAGAGCCACCATTCATCTACCATAGAGTCGCCATTCATCTTCCATAGAGTCGCCATTCATCTACCATAGAGCCGCCATTCATCTACCATAGAGCCACCATTCATCTACCATAGAGCCACCATTCATCTACCATAGAGCCACCATTCATCTACCATAGAGCCACCATTCATCTACCATAGGGCTACCATAGGGCTACCATTCATCTACCATTCATCCACTATTCATCTACCAAAGAGCCACCATTTATCTACCATAGAGCCACCATTCATCTACCATAGAGCCACCATTCATCCACCACTCATCTACCATTCATCTACCATCGAGCCACCATTCATCTACCCTAGAGCCACCATTCATCTAACATAGAGCCACCATTCATCTACCATAGAGCCACCATTCATCTACCATAAAGCCACCATTCATCTACCATAGAGCCACCATTCATCTACCATAGAGCCACCATTCATCTACCATAGGGCTACCATTCATCTACCATTCATCTACAATTCATCCACTATCCACCATTCATCTACCATTCATCTACCATTCATCCACTATCCACCATTCATCTACCATAGAGCCACCATTCATCCACCACTCATCTACCATTCATCTACCATAGTGCCACCATTCATCTACCATAGAGACACCATTCATCTACCACTCATCAACCATTCATCTATTATAGAGCCACCATTCATCTACTATAGAGCCACCATTCATCTACCATAGAGCCATCATTCATCTACCATTCATCCACCACTCATCTACTATTCATCTACCCTAGAGCCACCATTCATCTAACATAGAGCCACCATTCATCTACCATAAAGCCACCATTCATCTACCATAGAGCCACCATTCATCTACCATAGAGCCACCATTCATCTACCATAGGGCTACCATTCATCCACCATTCATCTACCATTCATCCACTATCCACCATTCATCTACCATTCATCTACCATTCATCCACTATCCACCATTCATCTACCATAGAGCCACCATTCATCCACCACTCATCTACCATTCATCTACCATAGAGCCACCATTCACCTACCATAGTGCTACCATTCATCTACCTTAGAGCCACCATTCATCTACCATAGAGCCATCATTCATCTACCATAGGGCTACCATTCATCTACCATTCATCCACCACTCATCTACCATTCATCTACCATAGAGCCACCATTCATCTACCATAGAGCCACCATTCATCTACCATAGAGCCACCATTCATCTACCATAGTGCTACCATTCATCTACCATTCATCCACCACTCATCTACCATTCATCTACCATAGAGCCACCATTCATCTACCGTAGAGCCACCATTCATCTACCATAGAGCTACCTTTCATCTAACATAGACCCACCATTCATATCTACCATAGAGCCACCATTCTCCTACCATAGAGCCACCATTCATCTACCATAGAGCCACTATTCATCTACCATAGAGCCACCATTCATCTACCATAGAGCCACCATTCATCTACCATAGAGCCACAATTCATCTACCATAGAGCCACCATTCATCCACCACTCATCTACCATTCATCCACCATAGAGCCACCATTCATATACCATAGAGCCACCATTCATCTACCATAGAGCCACCATTCATCTATCATAGAGCCACCTTTCATCTACCAAAGCGCTACCATTCATCTACCATAGAGCCACCATTCATCTACCATAGAGCCAACATTCATCTACCATAGAGCCACCATTCATCTACCATAGAGCCACTATTCATCTACCATAGAGCCACCATTCATCTACCATAGAGCCACCATTCATCTACCATAGAGCCACCATTCATCTACCATAGAGCCATCATTCATCTACCATAGAGTCGCCATTCATCTTCCATAGAGTCGCCATTCATCTACCATAGAGCCGCGATTCATCTACCATAGAGCCACCATTCATCTACCATAGAGCCACCATTCATCTACCATAGAGCCACCATTCATCTACCATAGGGCTACCATAGGGCTACCATTCATCTACCATTCATCCACTATTCATCTACCACAGAGCCACCATTTATCTACCATAGAGCCACCATTCATCTACCATAGAGCCACCATTCATCCACCACTCATCTACCATTCATCTACCATCGAGCCACCATTCATCTACCCTAGAGCCACCATTCATCTAACACAGAGCCACCATTCATCTACCATAGGGTTACCATTCATCTACCATTCATCCACCACTCATCTACCATTCATCTACCATAGAGCCACCATTCATCTACCATAGAGCCACCATTCATCTACCACTCATCTACCATTCATCTACCATAGAGCCACCATTCATCTACCATAGAGCCACCATTCATCTACCATAGAGCCATCATTCATCTACCATAGGGCTACCATTCATCTACCATTCATCCACCACTCATCTACTATTCATCTACCCTAGAGCCACCATTCATCTAACATAGAGCCACCATTCATCTACCATAGAGCCACCATTCATCTACCATAAAGCCACCATTCATCTACCATAGAGCCACCATTCATCTACCATAGAGCCACCATTCATCTACCATAGGGCTACCATTCATCTACCATTCATCTACCATTCATCCACTATCCACCATTCATCTACCATTCATCTACCATTCATCCACTATCCACCATTCATCTACCATAGAGCCACCATTCATCCACCACTCATCTACCATTCATCTACCATAGAGCCACCATTCATCTAACATAGTGCTACCATTCATCTACCTTAGAGCCACCATTCATCTACCATAGAGCCATCATTCATCTACCATAGGGCTACCATTCATCTACCATTCATCCACCACTCATCTACCATTCATCTACCATAGAGCCACCATTCATCTACCGTAGAGCCACCATTCATCTACCATAGAGCTACCTTTCATCTAACATAGACCCACCATTCATATCTACCATAGAGCCACCATTCTCCTACCATAGAGCCACCATTCATCTACCATAGAGCCACCATTCATCTACCATAGAGCCACCATTCATCTACCATAGAGCCACCATTCATCTACCATAGAGCCACAATTCATCTACCATAGAGCCACCATTCATCCACCACTCATCTACCATTCATCCACCATAGAGCCACCATTCATATACCGTAGAGCCACCATTCATCTACCATAGAGCCACCATTCATCTATCATAGAGCCACCTTTCATCTACCAAAGCGCTACCATTCATCTACCATAGAGCCACCATTCATCTACCATAGAGCCAACATTCATCTACCATAGAGCCACCATTCATCTACCATAGAGCCACCATTCATCAACCATAGAGCCACCATTCATCTACCATAGGGCTATCATTCATCTACCATTCATCCACCACTCATCTACCATTCAACTACCTTAGAGCCACCATTCATCTACCATAGAGCCACCAATCATTTACCATAGAGCCACCATTCATCTACTATAGAGCCACCATTCATCTACCATAAGGCTACCATTCATCTACCATTCATCTACCATAGAGCCACCATTCATCTACCATAGAGCCACCATTCATCCACCACTCATCTACCATCCATCTACCATAGAGCCACCATTCATCTACCATAGAGCCACCATTCATCTACCATAGAGCCACCATTCATCTACCATAGAGCCGCCATTTATCTACCATAGAGCCACCATTCATCCACTACTCATCTACCATTCATCTACTATAGAGTCACCATTCATTTACCATAGAGCCACCATTCATCTACCATAGAGCCACCATTCATTTACCATAGAGCCACCATTCATCTACCATAGAGCCACCATTCATCTACCATAGAGCCACCATTCATCTACCATTGGGCTACCATTCATCTACCATTCATCCACCACTCATCTACCATTCATCCTACCATAGAGCCACCATTCATCTACCATAGAGCCACCATTCATCTACCATTGGGCTACCATTCATCTACCATTCATCCACCACTCATCTACCATTCATCCACCACTCATCTACCATTCATCCTACCATAGAGCCACCATTCATCTACCAAAGAGCCACCATTCATCTACCATAGAGCCACCATTCATCTAACATAGAGCCACCATGAAGCTACCATTCATCTACCATTCATCCACCACTCATCTACCATCCATCTACCATAGAGCCACCATTCATCTACCATAGAGCCACCATTCATCTACCATAGAGCCACCATTCATCTACCATAGAGCCAACATTCATCTACCATAGAGCTGCCATTCATCTACCATTCATCCACCACTCATCTACCATAGAGCCACCATTTATCTACCATAAAGCCACCATTCATCTATCATAGGGCCACATTTCATCTACCATGAAACTACCATTCATCTACCATTCATCCACCACTCATCTACCATTCATCTACCATAGAGCCACCATTCATCTACCATAGAGCCACCATTCATCTACCATAGAGCCACCATACATATCTACCATAGAGCCACAATTCTCCTACCATAGAGCCACCATTCATCTACCATAGAGCCACCATTCATCTACCATAGAGCCACCATTCATCTACCATAGAGCCACCATTCATCTACCATAGAGCAAACATTCATCTACCATAGAGCTGCCATTCATCTACCATTCATCCACCACTCATCTACCATAGAGCCACCATTCATCTACCATAAAGCCACCATTCATCTATCAAAGGGCCACATTTCATCTACCATGAAACTACCATTCATCTACCATTCATCCACCACTCATCTACCATTCATCTACCATAGAGCCACCATTCATCTACCATAGAGCCACCATTCATCTACCATAGAGCCACCATACATATCTACCATAGAGCCACAATTCTCCTACCATAGAGCCACCATTCATCTACCATAGAGCCACCATTCATCTACCATAGAGCCACCATTCATCTACCATAGAGCCACCATTCATCTACCATAGAGCCACCATTCATCTACCATAGAGCCACCATTCATCTACCATAGAGTCGCCATTCATCTTCCATAGAGTCGCCATTCATCTACCATAGAGCCGCCATTCATCTACCATAGAGCCACCATTCATCTACCATAGAGCCACCATTCATCTACCATAGAGCCACCATTCATCTACCATAGGGCTACCATAGGGCTACCATTCATCTACCATTCATCCACTATTCATCTACCAAAGAGCCACCATTTATCTACCATAGAGCCACCATTCATCTACCATAGAGCCACCATTCATCCACCACTCATCTACCATTCATCTACCATCGAGCCACCATTCATCTACCCTAGAGCCACCATTCATCTAACATAGAGCCACCATTCATCTACCATAGAGCCACCATTCATCTACCATAAAGCCACCATTCATCTACCATAGAGCCACCATTCATCTACCATAGAGCCACCATTCATCTACCATAGGGCTACCATTCATCTACCATTCATCTACCATTCATCCACTATCCACCATTCATCTACCATTCATCTACCATTCATCCACTATCCACCATTCATCTACCATAGAGCCACCATTCATCCACCACTCATCTACCATTCATCTACCATAGTGCCACCATTCATCTACCATAGAGACACCATTCATCTACCACTCATCAACCATTCATCTATTATAGAGCCACCATTCATCTACCATAGAGCCACCATTCATCTACCATAGAGCCATCATTCATCTACCATTCATCCACCACTCATCTACTATTCATCTACCCTAGAGCCACCATTCATCTAACATAGAGCCACCATTCATCTACCATAAAGCCACCATTCATCTACCATAGAGCCACCATTCATCTACCATAGAGCCACCATTCATCTACCATAGGGCTACCATTCATCCACCATTCATCTACCATTCATCCACTATCCACCATTCATCTACCATTCATCTACCATTCATCCACTATCCACCATTCATCTACCATAGAGCCACCATTCATCCACCACTCATCTACCATTCATCTACCATAGAGCCACCATTCACCTACCATAGTGCTACCATTCATCTACCTTAGAGCCACCATTCATCTACCATAGAGCCATCATTCATCTACCATAGGGCTACCATTCATCTACCATTCATCCACCACTCATCTACCATTCATCTACCATAGAGCCACCATTCATCTACCATAGAGCCACCATTCATCTACCATAGAGCCACCATTCATCTACCATAGTGCTACCATTCATCTACCATTCATCCACCACTCATCTACCATTCATCTACCATAGAGCCACCATTCATCTACCGTAGAGCCACCATTCATCTACCATAGAGCTACCTTTCATCTAACATAGACCCACCATTCATATCTACCATAGAGCCACCATTCTCCTACCATAGAGCCACCATTCATCTACCATAGAGCCACTATTCATCTACCATAGAGCCACCATTCATCTACCATAGAGCCACCATTCATCTACCATAGAGCCACAATTCATCTACCATAGAGCCACCATTCATCCACCACTCATCTACCATTCATCCACCATAGAGCCACCATTCATATACCATAGAGCCACCATTCATCTACCATAGAGCCACCATTCATCTATCATAGAGCCACCTTTCATCTACCAAAGCGCTACCATTCATCTACCATAGAGCCACCATTCATCTACCATAGAGCCAACATTCATCTACCATAGAGCCACCATTCATCTACCATAGAGCCACCATTCATCAACCATAGAGCCACCATTCATCTACCATAGGGCTATCATTCATCTACCATTCATCCACCACTCATCTACCATTCAACTACCTTAGAGCCACCATTCATCTACCATAGAGCCACCAATCATTTACCATAGAGCCACCATTCATCTACTATAGAGCCACCATTCATCTACCATAAGGCTACAATTCATCTACCATTCATCAACCACTCATCTACCATTCATCTACCATAGAGCCACCATTCATCTACCATAGAGCCACCATTCATCTACCATAGAGCCACCATTCATCCACCACTCATCTACCATTCATCCACCATAGAGCCACCATTGATATACCATAGAGCCACTATTCATCTACCATAGAGCCACCATTCATCTACCATAGAGCCACCATTCATCTAACATAGAGCCACCATGAAGCTACCATTCATCTACCATTCATCCACCACTCATCTACCATTCATCTACCATAGAGCCACCATTCATCTACCATAGAGCCACCATTCATCTACCATAGAGCCACCATTCATCTACCATAGAGCCAACATTCATCTACCATAGAGCTGCCATTCATCTACCATTCATCCACCATTCATCTACCATAGAGCCACCATTCATCAACCATAGAGCCACCATTCATCTACCATAGGGCTATCATTCATCTACCATTCATCCACCACTCATCTACCATTCAACTACCTTAGAGCCACCATTCATCTACCATAGAGCCACCAATCATTTACCATAGAGCCACCATTCATCTACTATAGAGCCACCATTCATCTACCATAAGGCTACCATTCATCTACCATTCATCTACCATAGAGCCACCATTCATCTACCATAGAGCCACCATTCATCCACCACTCATCTACCATTCATCTACCATAGAGCCACCATTCATCTACCATAGAGCCACCATTCATCTACCATAGAGCCACCATTCATCTACCATAGAGCCGCCATTTATCTACCATAGAGCCACCATTCATCCACTACTCATCTACCATTCATCTACTATAGAGCCACCATTCATTTACCATAGAGCCACCATTCATCTACCATAGAGCCACCATTCATTTACCATAGAGCCACCATTCATCTACCATAGAGCCCCCATTCATCTACCATAGAGCCACCATTCATCTACCATTGGGCTACCATTCATCTACCATTCATCCACCACTCATCTACCATTCATCCTACCATAGAGCCACCATTCATCTACCATAGAGCCACCATTCATCTACCATTGGGCTACCATTCATCTACCATTCATCCACCACTCATCTACCATTCATCTACCATAGAGCCACCATTCATCTACCATAGAGCCACCATTCATCTAACATAGAGCCACCATGAAGCTACCATTCATCTACCATTCATCCACCACTCATCTACCATTCATCTACCATAGAGCCACCATTCATCTACCATAGAGCCACCATTCATCTACCATAGAGCCACCATTCATCTACCATAGAGCCAACATTCATCTACCATAGAGCTGCCATTCATCTACAATTCATCCACCACTCATCTACCATAGAGCCACCATTCATCTACCATAAAGCCACCATTCATCTATCATAGGGCCACATTTCATCTACCATGAAACTACCATTCATCTACCATTCATCCACCACTCATCTACCATTCATCTACCATAGAGCCACCATTCATCTACCATAGAGCCACCATTCATCTACCATAGAGCCACCATACATATCTACCATAGAGCCACAATTCTCCTACCATAGAGCCACCATTCATCTACCATAGAGCCACCATTCATCTACCATAGAGCCACCATTCATCTACCATAGAGCCACCATTCATCTACCATAGAGCCACCATTCATCTACCATAGAGCCATCATTCATCTACCATAGAGTCGCCATTCATCTTCCATAGAGTCGCCATTCATCTACCATAGAGCCGCCATTCATCTACCATAGAGCCACCATTCATCTACCATAGAGCCACCATTCATCTACCATAGAGCCACCATTCATCTACCATAGGGCTACCATAGGGCTACCATTCATCTACCATTCATCCACTATTCATCTACCATAGAGCCACCATTCATCTACCATAGAGCCACCATTCATCCACCACTCATCTACCATTCATCTACCATCGAGCCACCATTCATCTACCCTAGAGCCACCATTCATCTAACATAGAGCCACCATTCATCTACCATAGAGCCACCATTCATCTACCATAAAGCCACCATTCATCTACCATAGAGCCACCATTCATCTACCATAGAGCCACCATTCATCTACCATAGGGCTACCATTCATCTACCATTCATCTACCATTCATCCACTATCCACCATTCATCTACCATTCATCTACCATTCATCCACTATCCACCATTCATCTACCATAGAGCCACCATTCATCCACCATTCATCTACCATTCATCTACCATAGAGCCACCATTCATCTACCATAGAGCCACCATTCATCTACCATAGAGCCACCATTCATCTACCATAGAGCCACCATTCATCTACCATAGGGCTACCATTCATCTACCATTCATCCACCACTCATCTACCATTCATCTACCATAGAGCCACCATTCATCTACCATAGAGCCACCATTCATCTACCACTCATCTACCATTCATCTACCATAGAGCCACCATTCATCTACCATAGAGCCACCATTCATCTACCATAGAGCCATCATTCATCTACCATAGGGCTACCATTCATCTACCATTCATCCACCACTCATCTACTATTCATCTACCCTAGAGCCACCATTCATCTAACATAGAGCCACCATTCATCTACCATAGAGCCACCATTCATCTACCATAAAGACACTATTCATCTACCATAGAGCCACCATTCATCTACCATAGAGCCACCATTCATCTACCATAGGGCTACCATTCATCTACCATTCATCTACCATTCATCCACTATCCACCATTCATCTACCATTCATCTACCATTCATCCACTATCCACCATTCATCTACCATAGAGCCACCATTCATCCACCACTCATCTACCATTCATCTACCATAGAGCCACCATTCATCTACCATAGAGCCACCATTCATCTACCATAGAGCCACCATTCATCTACCATAGAGCCACCATTCATCTACCATAGGGCTACCATTCATCTACCATTCATCCACCACTCATCTACCATTCATCTACCATAGAGCCATCATTCATCTACCATAGAGCCACCATTCATCTACCATAGAGCCACCATTCATCTACCATAGTGCTACCATTCATCTACCATTCATCCACCACTCATCTACCATTCATCTACCATAGAGCCACCATTCATCTACCGTAGAGCCACCATTCATCTACCATAGAGCTACCTTTCATCTAACATAGACCCACCATTCATATCTACCATAGAGCCACCATTCTCCTACCATAGAGCCACCATTCATCTACCATAGAGCCACTATTCATCTACCATAGAGCCACCATTCATCTACCATAGAGCCACCATTCATCTACCATAGAGCCACAATTCATCTACCATAGAGCCACCATTCATCCACCACTCATCTACCATTCATCCACCATAGAGCCACCATTCATATACCATAGAGCCACCATTCATCTACCATAGAGCCACCATTCATCTATCATAGAGCCACCTTTCATCTACCAAAGCGCTACCATTCATCTACCATAGAGCCACCATTCATCTACCATAGAGCCAACATTCATCTACCATAGAGCCACCATTCATCTACCATAGAGCCACCATTCATCAACCATAGAGCCACCATTCATCTACCATAGGGCTATCATTCATCTACCATTCATCCACCACTCATCTACCATTCAACTACCTTAGAGCCACCATTCATCTACCATAGAGCCACCAATCATTTACCATAGAGCCACCATTCATCTACTATAGAGCCACCATTCATCTACCATAAGGCTACAATTCATCTACCATTCATCAACCACTCATCTACCATTCATCTACCATAGAGCCACCATTCATCTACCATAGAGCCACCATTCATCTACCATAGAGCCACCATTCATCCACCACTCATCTACCATTCATCCACCATAGAGCCACCATTCATATACCATAGAGCCACCATTCATCTACCATAGAGCCACCATTCATCTACCATAGAGCCACCATTCATCTAACATAGAGCCACCATGAAGCTACCATTCATCTACCATTCATCCACCACTCATCTACCATTCATCTACCATAGAGCCACCATTCATCTACCATAGAGCCACCATTCATCTACCATAGAGCCACCATTCATCTACCATAGAGCCAACATTCATCTACCATAGAGCTGCCATTCATCTACCATTCATCCACCACTCATCTACCATAGAGCCACCATTCATCTACCATAAAGCCACCATTCATCTATCATAGGGCCACATTTCATCTACCATGAAACTACCATTCATCTACCATTCATCCACCACTCATCTACCATTCATCTACCATAGAGCCACCATTCATCTACCATAGAGCCACCATTCATCTACCATAGAGCCACCATACATATCTACCATAGAGCCACAATTCTCCTACCATAGAGCCACCATTCATCTACCATAGAGCCACCATTCATCTACCATAGAGCCACCATTCATCTACCATAGAGCCACCATTCATCTACCATAGAGCCACCATTCATCTACCATAGAGCCATCATTCATCTACCATAGAGTCGCCATTCATCTTCCATAGAGTCGCCATTCATCTACCATAGAGCCGCCATTCATCTACCATAGAGCCACCATTCATCTACCATAGAGCCACCATTCATCTACCATAGAGCCACCATTCATCTACCATAGGGCTACCATAGGGCTACCATTCATCTACCATTCATCCACTATTCATCTACCACAGAGCCACCATTTATCTACCATAGAGCCACCATTCATCTACCATAGAGCCACCATTCATCTACCATAGAGCCACCATTCATCTACCATAGAGCCACCATTCATCTAACATAGAGCCACCATGAAGCTACCATTCATCTACCATTCATCCACCACTCATCTACCATTCATCTACCATAGAGCCACCATTCATCTACCATAGAGCCACCATTCATCTACCATAGAGCCACCATTCATCTACCATAGAGCCAACATTCATCTACCATAGAGCTGCCATTCATCTACCATTCATCCACCATTCATCTACCATAGAGCCACCATTCATCAACCATAGAGCCACCATTCATCTACCATAGGGCTATCATTCATCTACCATTCATCCACCACTCATCTACCATTCAACTACCTTAGAGCCACCATTCATCTACCATAGAGCCACCAATCATTTACCATAGAGCCACCATTCATCTACTATAGAGCCACCATTCATCTACCATAAGGCTACCATTCATCTACCATTCATCTACCATAGAGCCACCATTCATCTACCATAGAGCCACCATTCATCCACCACTCATCTACCATTCATCTACCATAGAGCCACCATTCATCTACCATAGAGCCACCATTCATCTACCATAGAGCCACCATTCATCTACCATAGAGCCGCCATTTATCTACCATAGAGCCACCATTCATCCACTACTCATCTACCATTCATCTACTATAGAGCCACCATTCATTTACCATAGAGCCACCATTCATCTACCATAGAGCCACCATTCATTTACCATAGAGCCACCATTCATCTACCATAGAGCCCCCATTCATCTACCATAGAGCCACCATTCATCTACCATTGGGCTACCATTCATCTACCATTCATCCACCACTCATCTACCATTCATCCTACCATAGAGCCACCATTCATCTACCATAGAGCCACCATTCATCTACCATTGGGCTACCATTCATCTACCATTCATCCACCACTCATCTACCATTCATCTACCATAGAGCCACCATTCATCTACCATAGAGCCACCATTCATCTAACATAGAGCCACCATGAAGCTACCATTCATCTACCATTCATCCACCACTCATCTACCATTCATCTACCATAGAGCCACCATTCATCTACCATAGAGCCACCATTCATCTACCATAGAGCCACCATTCATCTACCATAGAGCCAACATTCATCTACCATAGAGCTGCCATTCATCTACAATTCATCCACCACTCATCTACCATAGAGCCACCATTCATCTACCATAAAGCCACCATTCATCTATCATAGGGCCACATTTCATCTACCATGAAACTACCATTCATCTACCATTCATCCACCACTCATCTACCATTCATCTACCATAGAGCCACCATTCATCTACCATAGAGCCACCATTCATCTACCATAGAGCCACCATACATATCTACCATAGAGCCACAATTCTCCTACCATAGAGCCACCATTCATCTACCATAGAGCCACCATTCATCTACCATAGAGCCACCATTCATCTACCATAGAGCCACCATTCATCTACCATAGAGCCACCATTCATCTACCATAGAGCCATCATTCATCTACCATAGAGTCGCCATTCATCTTCCATAGAGTCGCCATTCATCTACCATAGAGCCGCCATTCATCTACCATAGAGCCACCATTCATCTACCATAGAGCCACCATTCATCTACCATAGAGCCACCATTCATCTACCATAGGGCTACCATAGGGCTACCATTCATCTACCATTCATCCACTATTCATCTACCATAGAGCCACCATTCATCTACCATAGAGCCACCATTCATCCACCACTCATCTACCATCGAGCCACCATTCATCTACCCTAGAGCCACCATTCATCTAACATAGAGCCACCATTCATCTACCATAGAGCCACCATTCATCTACCATAAAGCCACCATTCATCTACCATAGAGCCACCATTCATCTACCATAGAGCCACCATTCATCTACCATAGGGCTACCATTCATCTACCATTCATCTACCATTCATCCACTATCCACCATTCATCTACCATTCATCTACCATTCATCCACTATCCACCATTCATCTACCATAGAGCCACCATTCATCCACCATTCATCTACCATTCATCTACCATAGAGCCACCATTCATCTACCATAGAGCCACCATTCATCTACCATAGAGCCACCATTCATCTACCATAGAGCCACCATTCATCTACCATAGGGCTACCATTCATCTACCATTCATCCACCACTCATCTACCATTCATCTACCATAGAGCCACCATTCATCTACCATAGAGCCACCATTCATCTACCACTCATCTACCATTCATCTACCATAGAGCCACCATTCATCTACCATAGAGCCACCATTCATCTACCATAGAGCCATCATTCATCTACCATAGGGCTACCATTCATCTACCATTCATCCACCACTCATCTACTATTCATCTACCCTAGAGCCACCATTCATCTAACATAGAGCCACCATTCATCTACCATAGAGCCACCATTCATCTACCATAAAGACACTATTCATCTACCATAGAGCCACCATTCATCTACCATAGAGCCACCATTCATCTACCATAGGGCTACCATTCATCTACCATTCATCTACCATTCATCCACTATCCACCATTCATCTACCATTCATCTACCATTCATCCACTATCCACCATTCATCTACCATAGAGCCACCATTCATCCACCACTCATCTACCATTCATCTACCATAGAGCCACTATTCATCTACCATAGAGCCACCATTCATCTACCATAGAGCCACCATTCATCTACCATAGAGCCACCATTCATCTACCATAGGGCTACCATTCATCTACCATTCATCCACCACTCATCTACCATTCATCTACCATAGAGCCATCATTCATCTACCATAGAGCCACCATTCATCTACCATAGAGCCACCATTCATCTACCATAGTGCTACCATTCATCTACCATTCATCCACCACTCATCTACCATTCATCTACCATAGAGCCACCATTCATCTACCGTAGAGCCACCATTCATCTACCATAGAGCTACCTTTCATCTAACATAGACCCACCATTCATATCTACCATAGAGCCACCATTCTCCTACCATAGAGCCACCATTCATCTACCATAGAGCCACTATTCATCTACCATAGAGCCACCATTCATCTACCATAGAGCCACCATTCATCTACCATAGAGCCACAATTCATCTACCATAGAGCCACCATTCATCCACCACTCATCTACCATTCATCCACCATAGAGCCACCATTCATATACCATAGAGCCACCATTCATCTACCATAGAGCCACCATTCATCTATCATAGAGCCACCTTTCATCTACCAAAGCGCTACCATTCATCTACCATAGAGCCACCATTCATCTACCATAGAGCCAACATTCATCTACCATAGAGCCACCATTCATCTACCATAGAGCCACCATTCATCAACCATAGAGCCACCATTCATCTACCATAGGGCTATCATTCATCTACCATTCATCCACCACTCATCTACCATTCAACTACCTTAGAGCCACCATTCATCTACCATAGAGCCACCAATCATTTACCATAGAGCCACCATTCATCTACTATAGAGCCACCATTCATCTACCATAAGGCTACAATTCATCTACCATTCATCAACCACTCATCTACCATTCATCTACCATAGAGCCACCATTCATCTACCATAGAGCCACCATTCATCTACCATAGAGCCACCATTCATCCACCACTCATCTACCATTCATCCACCATAGAGCCACCATTCATATACCATAGAGCCACCATTCATCTACCATAGAGCCACCATTCATCTACCATAGAGCCACCATTCATCTAACATAGAGCCACCATGAAGCTACCATTCATCTACCATTCATCCACCACTCATCTACCATTCATCTACCATAGAGCCACCATTCATCTACCATAGAGCCACCATTCATCTACCATAGAGCCACCATTCATCTACCATAGAGCCAACATTCATCTACCATAGAGCTGCCATTCATCTACCATTCATCCACCACTCATCTACCATAGAGCCACCATTCATCTACCATAAAGCCACCATTCATCTATCATAGGGCCACATTTCATCTACCATGAAACTACCATTCATCTACCATTCATCCACCACTCATCTACCATTCATCTACCATAGAGCCACCATTCATCTACCATAGAGCCACCATTCATCTACCATAGAGCCACCATACATATCTACCATAGAGCCACAATTCTCCTACCATAGAGCCACCATTCATCTACCATAGAGCCACCATTCATCTACCATAGAGCCACCATTCATCTACCATAGAGCCACCATTCATCTACCATAGAGCCACCATTCATCTACCATAGAGCCATCATTCATCTACCATAGAGTCGCCATTCATCTTCCATAGAGTCGCCATTCATCTACCATAGAGCCGCCATTCATCTACCATAGAGCCACCATTCATCTACCATAGAGCCACCATTCATCTACCATAGAGCCACCATTCATCTACCATAGGGCTACCATAGGGCTACCATTCATCTACCATTCATCCACTATTCATCTACCACAGAGCCACCATTTATCTACCATAGAGCCACCATTCATCTACCATAGAGCCACCATTCATCTACCATAGAGCCACCATTCATCTACCATAGAGCCACCATTCATCTAACATAGAGCCACCATGAAGCTACCATTCATCTACCATTCATCCACCACTCATCTACCATTCATCTACCATAGAGCCACCATTCATCTACCATAGAGCCACCATTCATCTACCATAGAGCCACCATTCATCTACCATAGAGCCAACATTCATCTACCATAGAGCTGCCATTCATCTACCATTCATCCACCATTCATCTACCATAGAGCCACCATTCATCAACCATAGAGCCACCATTCATCTACCATAGGGCTATCATTCATCTACCATTCATCCACCACTCATCTACCATTCAACTACCTTAGAGCCACCATTCATCTACCATAGAGCCACCAATCATTTACCATAGAGCCACCATTCATCTACTATAGAGCCACCATTCATCTACCATAAGGCTACCATTCATCTACCATTCATCTACCATAGAGCCACCATTCATCTACCATAGAGCCACCATTCATCCACCACTCATCTACCATTCATCTACCATAGAGCCACCATTCATCTACCATAGAGCCACCATTCATCTACCATAGAGCCACCATTCATCTACCATAGAGCCGCCATTTATCTACCATAGAGCCACCATTCATCCACTACTCATCTACCATTCATCTACTATAGAGCCACCATTCATTTACCATAGAGCCACCATTCATCTACCATAGAGCCACCATTCATTTACCATAGAGCCACCATTCATCTACCATAGAGCCCCCATTCATCTACCATAGAGCCACCATTCATCTACCATTGGGCTACCATTCATCTACCATTCATCCACCACTCATCTACCATTCATCCTACCATAGAGCCACCATTCATCTACCATAGAGCCACCATTCATCTACCATTGGGCTACCATTCATCTACCATTCATCCACCACTCATCTACCATTCATCTACCATAGAGCCACCATTCATCTACCATAGAGCCACCATTCATCTAACATAGAGCCACCATGAAGCTACCATTCATCTACCATTCATCCACCACTCATCTACCATTCATCTACCATAGAGCCACCATTCATCTACCATAGATCCACCATTCATCTACCATAGAGCCACCATTCATCTACCATAGAGCCAACATTCATCTACCATAGAGCTGCCATTCATCTACAATTCATCCACCACTCATCTACCATAGAGCCACCATTCATCTACCATAAAGCCACCATTCATCTATCATAGGGCCACATTTCATCTACCATGAAACTACCATTCATCTACCATTCATCCACCACTCATCTACCATTCATCTACCATAGAGCCACCATTCATCTACCATAGAGCCACCATTCATCTACCATAGAGCCACCATACATATCTACCATAGAGCCACAATTCTCCTACCATAGAGCCACCATTCATCTACCATAGAGCCACCATTCATCTACCATAGAGCCACCATTCATCTACCATAGAGCCACCATTCATCTACCATAGAGCCACCATTCATCTACCATAGAGCCATCATTCATCTACCATAGAGTCGCCATTCATCTTCCATAGAGTCGCCATTCATCTACCATAGAGCCGCCATTCATCTACCATAGAGCCACCATTCATCTACCATAGAGCCACCATTCATCTACCATAGAGCCACCATTCATCTACCATAGGGCTACCATAGGGCTACCATTCATCTACCATTCATCCACTATTCATCTACCATAGAGCCACCATTCATCTAACATAGAGCCACCATGAAGCTACCATTCATCTACCATTCATCCACCACTCATCTACCATTCATCTACCATAGAGCCACCATTCATCTACCATAGAGCCACCATTCATCTACCATAGAGCCACCATTCATCTACCATAGAGCCAACATTCATCTACCATAGAGCTGCCATTCATCTACCATTCATCCACCATTCATCTACCATAGAGCCACCATTCATCAACCATAGAGCCACCATTCATCTACCATAGGGCTATCATTCATCTACCATTCATCCACCACTCATCTACCATTCAACTACCTTAGAGCCACCATTCATCTACCATAGAGCCACCAATCATTTACCATAGAGCCACCATTCATCTACTATAGAGCCACCATTCATCTACCATAAGGCTACCATTCATCTACCATTCATCTACCATAGAGCCACCATTCATCTACCATAGAGCCACCATTCATCCACCACTCATCTACCATTCATCTACCATAGAGCCACCATTCATCTACCATAGAGCCACCATTCATCTACCATAGAGCCACCATTCATCTACCATAGAGCCGCCATTTATCTACCATAGAGCCACCATTCATCCACTACTCATCTACCATTCATCTACTATAGAGCCACCATTCATTTACCATAGAGCCACCATTCATCTACCATAGAGCCACCATTCATTTACCATAGAGCCACCATTCATCTACCATAGAGCCCCCATTCATCTACCATAGAGCCACCATTCATCTACCATTGGGCTACCATTCATCTACCATTCATCCACCACTCATCTACCATTCATCCTACCATAGAGCCACCATTCATCTACCATAGAGCCACCATTCATCTACCATTGGGCTACCATTCATCTACCATTCATCCACCACTCATCTACCATTCATCTACCATAGAGCCACCATTCATCTACCATAGAGCCACCATTCATCTAACATAGAGCCACCATGAAGCTACCATTCATCTACCATTCATCCACCACTCATCTACCATTCATCTACCATAGAGCCACCATTCATCTACCATAGATCCACCATTCATCTACCATAGAGCCACCATTCATCTACCATAGAGCCAACATTCATCTACCATAGAGCTGCCATTCATCTACAATTCATCCACCACTCATCTACCATAGAGCCACCATTCATCTACCATAAAGCCACCATTCATCTATCATAGGGCCACATTTCATCTACCATGAAACTACCATTCATCTACCATTCATCCACCACTCATCTACCATTCATCTACCATAGAGCCACCATTCATCTACCATAGAGCCACCATTCATCTACCATAGAGCCACCATACATATCTACCATAGAGCCACAATTCTCCTACCATAGAGCCACCATTCATCTACCATAGAGCCACCATTCATCTACCATAGAGCCACCATTCATCTACCATAGAGCCACCATTCATCTACCATAGAGCCACCATTCATCTACCATAGAGCCATCATTCATCTACCATAGAGTCGCCATTCATCTTCCATAGAGTCGCCATTCATCTACCATAGAGCCGCCATTCATCTACCATAGAGCCACCATTCATCTACCATAGAGCCACCATTCATCTACCATAGAGCCACCATTCATCTACCATAGGGCTACCATAGGGCTACCATTCATCTACCATTCATCCACTATTCATCTACCATAGAGCCACCATTCATCTACCATAGAGCCACCATTCATCCACCACTCATCTACCATTCATCTACCATCGAGCCACCATTCATCTACCCTAGAGCCACCATTCATCTAACATAGAGCCACCATTCATCTACCATAGAGCCACCATTCATCTACCATAAAGCCACCATTCATCTACCATAGAGCCACCATTCATCTACCATAGAGCCACCATTCATCTACCATAGGGCTACCATTCATCTACCATTCATCTACCATTCATCCACTATCCACCATTCATCTACCATTCATCTACCATTCATCCACTATCCACCATTCATCTACCATAGAGCCACCATTCATCCACCATTCATCTACCATTCATCTACCATAGAGCCACCATTCATCTACCATAGAGCCACCATTCATCTACCATAGAGCCACCATTCATCTACCATAGAGCCACCATTCATCTACCATAGGGCTACCATTCATCTACCATTCATCCACCACTCATCTACCATTCATCTACCATAGAGCCACCATTCATCTACCATAGAGCCACCATTCATCTACCACTCATCTACCATTCATCTACCATAGAGCCACCATTCATCTACCATAGAGCCACCATTCATCTACCATAGAGCCATCATTCATCTACCATAGGGCTACCATTCATCTACCATTCATCCACCACTCATCTACTATTCATCTACCCTAGAGCCACCATTCATCTAACATAGAGCCACCATTCATCTACCATAGAGCCACCATTCATCTACCATAAAGACACTATTCATCTACCATAGAGCCACCATTCATCTACCATAGAGCCACCATTCATCTACCATAGGGCTACCATTCATCTACCATTCATCTACCATTCATCCACTATCCACCATTCATCTACCATTCATCTACCATTCATCCACTATCCACCATTCATCTACCATAGAGCCACCATTCATCCACCACTCATCTACCATTCATCTACCATAGAGCCACCATTCATCTACCATAGAGCCACCATTCATCTACCATAGAGCCACCATTCATCTACCATAGAGCCACCATTCATCTACCATAGGGCTACCATTCATCTACCATTCATCCACCACTCATCTACCATTCATCTACCATAGAGCCATCATTCATCTACCATAGAGCCACCATTCATCTACCATAGAGCCACCATTCATCTACCATAGTGCTACCATTCATCTACCATTCATCCACCACTCATCTACCATTCATCTACCATAGAGCCACCATTCATCTACCGTAGAGCCACCATTCATCTACCATAGAGCTACCTTTCATCTAACATAGACCCACCATTCATATCTACCATAGAGCCACCATTCTCCTACCATAGAGCCACCATTCATCTACCATAGAGCCACTATTCATCTACCATAGAGCCACCATTCATCTACCATAGAGCCACCATTCATCTACCATAGAGCCACAATTCATCTACCATAGAGCCACCATTCATCCACCACTCATCTACCATTCATCCACCATAGAGCCACCATTCATATACCATAGAGCCACCATTCATCTACCATAGAGCCACCATTCATCTATCATAGAGCCACCTTTCATCTACCAAATCGCTACCATTCATCTACCATAGAGCCACCATTCATCTACCATAGAGCCAACATTCATCTACCATAGAGCCACCATTCATCTACCATAGAGCCACCATTCATCAACCATAGAGCCACCATTCATCTACCATAGGGCTATCATTCATCTACCATTCATCCACCACTCATCTACCATTCAACTACCTTAGAGCCACCATTCATCTACCATAGAGCCACCAATCATTTACCATAGAGCCACCATTCATCTACTATAGAGCCACCATTCATCTACCATAAGGCTACAATTCATCTACCATTCATCAACCACTCATCTACCATTCATCTACCATAGAGCCACCATTCATCTACCATAGAGCCACCATTCATCTACCATAGAGCCACCATTCATCCACCACTCATCTACCATTCATCCACCATAGAGCCACCATTCATATACCATAGAGCCACCATTCATCTACCATAGAGCCACCATTCATCTACCATAGAGCCACCATTCATCTAACATAGAGCCACCATGAAGCTACCATTCATCTACCATTCATCCACCACTCATCTACCATTCATCTACCATAGAGCCACCATTCATCTACCATAGAGCCACCATTCATCTACCATAGAGCCACCATTCATCTACCATAGAGCCAACATTCATCTACCATAGAGCTGCCATTCATCTACCATTCATCCACCACTCATCTACCATAGAGCCACCATTCATCTACCATAAAGCCACCATTCATCTATCATAGGGCCACATTTCATCTACCATGAAACTACCATTCATCTACCATTCATCCACCACTCATCTACCATTCATCTACCATAGAGCCACCATTCATCTACCATAGAGCCACCATTCATCTACCATAGAGCCACCATACATATCTACCATAGAGCCACAATTCTCCTACCATAGAGCCACCATTCATCTACCATAGAGCCACCATTCATCTACCATAGAGCCACCATTCATCTACCATAGAGCCACCATTCATCTACCATAGAGCCACCATTCATCTACCATAGAGCCATCATTCATCTACCATAGAGTCGCCATTCATCTTCCATAGAGTCGCCATTCATCTACCATAGAGCCGCCATTCATCTACCATAGAGCCACCATTCATCTACCATAGAGCCACCATTCATCTACCATAGAGCCACCATTCATCTACCATAGGGCTACCATAGGGCTACCATTCATCTACCATTCATCCACTATTCATCTACCACAGAGCCACCATTTATCTACCATAGAGCCACCATTCATCTACCATAGAGCCACCATTCATCCACCACTCATCTACCATTCATCTACCATCGAGCCACCATTCATCTACCCTAGAGCCACCATTCATCTAACACAGAGCCACCATTCATCTACCATAGGGTTACCATTCATCTACCATTCATCCACCACTCATCTACCATTCATCTACCATAGAGCCACCATTCATCTACCATAGAGCCACCATTCATCTACCACTCATCTACCATTCATCTACCATAGAGCCACCATTCATCTACCATAGAGCCACCATTCATCTACCATAGAGCCATCATTCATCTACCATAGGGCTACCATTCATCTACCATTCATCCACCACTCATCTACTATTCATCTACCCTAGAGCCACCATTCATCTAACATAGAGCCACCATTCATCTACCATAGAGCCACCATTCATCTACCATAAAGCCACCATTCATCTACCATAGAGCCACCATTCATCTACCATAGAGCCACCATTCATCTACCATAGGGCTACCATTCATCTACCATTCATCTACCATTCATCCACTATCCACCATTCATCTACCATTCATCTACCATTCATCCACTATCCACCATTCATCTACCATAGAGCCACCATTCATCCACCACTCATCTACCATTCATCTACCATAGAGCCACCATTCATCTAACATAGTGCTACCATTCATCTACCTTAGAGCCACCATTCATCTACCATAGAGCCATCATTCATCTACCATAGGGCTACCATTCATCTACCATTCATCCACCACTCATCTACCATTCATCTACCATAGAGCCACCATTCATCTACCGTAGAGCCACCATTCATCTACCATAGAGCTACCTTTCATCTATTAGGCGTCACGTCAAAAATGTCTTAGCATGCTGCATGCCGGTGGCACGCCCGGGCATGCCTCTATTGTTCTCGGAATGCTGTCTGCAGTCGACATGCCTACATCCTGTTCGCTGTAAGCTACAATGCCAGTCCCGTGTGGCATGGCGTGACGCCATACCTGGCGCGTACAGCATGGCCTCGTTGTTTATTCTAATCCACCATGCTGCTCGCGGGTTACTTGCACGCCGCTTGTACATATAATCTGTCATGAATCTCGCGTACGGCATGACCTCCTTGTCTACCGAAACCCATCATGCTGCTCGCGACCGGCCGCATTTCCCATCTTGTACATAAATAATAATCAACCACACCCGTTGTGACTTGTTGCACTTTTAATCTCGATTGTAAAAGCCCTTTTTTTAGTTTCGAAAGGGAGAGCGGTGTCGTCATTTCGAAAGCGTATAGGGTTCATGAATCGACGATTTGTATTTCCGAAAATAAATAGGGGTTTGTAATTCCTTTTAATAAATAGGATCATCCGTATTAAAAGCAAAGAATTATTTGTTATTTAGAGCGACGTGACTAGATTCATAAAGACGGACTGAAGTACTGACGATGATCGTTCGTAAAGAAATTATTTGTCACTCAATTCGACCCGCCTCCGATTGAACTCTTAAACATCAACGCAACAATTAAAAGTAGTCGTGACGGCGCGATGTCCGTACATGTACGATCAGCGGTGGGTAACGAATATCGCTTGTTATTCTAGCCGACCTGCCTCTGATGGATCGATTCAACCCAATTCTTCAAGAAGTCCTGACGCACTTACGATACTCATTATGTATTAGTTGTCATTCAAATCGACCCACATCCATTATTGATTGACGCAATGAAAATGTTCAAGTACGGTCTGACGTATGTAATACGATACTCGTTAGGTAAAGAAATTAGTTTTAATTGAATCAACCTGCTTGCGAGTGATTGACGTAACGATACTTTTGAAGACGGCGCGACGTCCTTACGATCCTCGTTTGTAAAATAAATAACTGTTTTTTTTTTTCAATTCGACTTTATATCTGATTGGTTTAAGCAATGACCTTCTTCATTGATGACGCAACTCAATTCTTCAAGGGGGCCTGACGTACTTACGACCATCGGTAGATAAAGAAAAATGTAATATAAGAAGATCGTGTAGATATATAGAGAGGAAATAAAAGATTGGAGAGAGAAAGAGATGTGTAGAGAGGAGACATAGACAGGGGCGGATCCAGCCGGCGGCAGGGGAGGGGGCCCAATCCGTGAGAAAATATTTAGGAGGGGGGGAGCACAATTTTTTTGGGGCCCTCGCAAATTTGAAAAGTCGCACCCCCCCCCCCCCCCTTAAACGCCAGGAGAGGGGGCCATCTTTCTCCAAAAGGGTAAAATGAACTTGTTCTAACACGTTTTTTCCCAGGGGAGGGGCCCGACCCTCTCCCCCCCCCCCTGGATCCGCCACTGGAAATAGACGCAGAGAGGTAATAAAAGAAGCTCGTAGATAGAGATGGGGAGGGGGTGTCGAGAGAAAATAAAAAAGGTAGAGCAAGAGAGAGACGAAGAGATCGTATATAGAGAGGGGAGATGTAGAGAGGAAATAGATAAGACAGAGATATTGAGTGGAAATAAAAGAAGATAGAGAGAGAGAGAGGAAATAAAAGAAAGTCGTATAGAGAGAGATGTATAGAGAGAGAAAGAGATGTGTAGAGAGGAGACATAGACAGGGGCGGATCCAGCCGGCGGCAGGGGAGGGGGCCCAATCCGTGAGAAAATATTTAGGAGGGGGGAGCACAATTTTTTTGGGGCCCTCGCAAATTTGAAAAGTCGCACGCCCCCCCCCCCCCCTTGAGCGCCAGGGGAGGGGGCCATCTCCCCCCTAAAAAGTTAAATTAACTTGTTTTATCACGTTTTTTTTCCCAGGGGAGGGGCCCGACCCTCTCCCCCCCCCCCCCCCCCTGGATCCGCCACTGGAAATAGACGCAGAGAGGTAATAAAAGAAGCTCGTAGATAGAGATGGGGAGGGGGTGTCGAGAGAAAATAAAAAAGGTAGAGCAAGAGAGAGACGAAGAGATCGTATATAGAGAGGGGAGATGTAGAGAGGAAATAGATAAGACAGAGATATTGAATGGAAATAAAAGAAGATAGAGAGAGAGAGAGGAAATAAAAGAAAGTCGTATAGAGAGAGATGTATAGAGAGAGAAAGAGATGTGTAGAGAGGAGACATAGACAGGGGCGGATCCAGCCGGCGGCAGGGGAGGGGGCCCAATCCGTGAGAAAATATTTAGGAGGGGGGAGCACAATTTTTTTGGGGCCCTCGCAAATTTGAAAAGTCGCACGCCCCCCCCCCCCTTGAGCGCCAGGGGAGGGGGCCATCTCCCCCCTAAAAAGTTAAATTAACTTGTTTTATCACGTTTTTTTTCCCAGGGGAGGGGCCAGACCCCCCCCCCCCTGGATCCGCCACTGGAAATAGACGCAGAGAGGTAATACAAGAAGCTCGTAGATAGAGATGGGGAGGGGGACGGTGTCGAGACGAAATAAAGAAGATAGAGCAAGAGAGAGACGTAGAGAAGATCGTATATAGAGAGGGGAGATGTAGAGAGGAAATAGAGAAGACAGAGATATTGAGTGGAAATAAAAGAAGATAGAGTGAGAGAGAGAGAGAGAGAGTAAATAAAAGAAGGTCGTATAGAGAGAGACGTATAGAGAGGAAATAAAAGGAGAAGATAGAGACATAGACAGGAGCGGATCCAGCCGGCGGCAGGGGAGGGGGCCCAATTCGTGAGAAAATATTTAGGGGGGGTAGTGAGCACAATTTTGTTTTGGGGCCCTCGAAAATTTGAAAAATTGCATGCCCCCCCCCCCCCTTGAGCGCAAGGGGAGGGGGCCATCTCCCCCCCCCCCCAAAAAAAAAAAAATAAAAAAAAAAAAATAACAGAGACGCAGAGAGGTATAATAAAAGAAGCTCGTATATAGAGATGGGGAGGGGGACGGTGTCGAGAGGAAATTCAGAAGACAGAGATATTGGGTGGAAATAAAAGAAGATAGAGAGAGAGAGAGAGAGGGGAAATAAAAGATCGAAGGCAGAGAGAGAGAGATATAGAGAGGAAATATAAGAAGGTCATATAGATATAGAGAGGAAATATAAGAAGGTCATATAGATATAGAGAGGAATTAAAAGGATAAGATTGGAGAGATAAAAAGATGTGTAGAGAGGAAATAAAAAAGGTAGAGAGAGATAATATGTATAGAGAGAGAGAGAGGAGAAACAAAAGAAGGTCGTATAGAGAGATATAGAGAGCAAATAAGAGATTGAAAATTAAAAGAGAAGATAGAGATGGGGCTGTGGAGAGGAAATAAAGAAGATAGAGCAAGAAAGAGAGACGTAGAGAGGTATTCAATAAAAGATCGTTTATATATATATAGAGAGAGAGAGAGAGGTAGAGAGGAAATAAAAAGAGATCGTAGATAGAAAGAGAGAGAGTGAGAAAGATGGGGAGAAAAAGGAAAATCGTAGATGGACTTAAACTTAAACTTATTAAACAAATCAGCAAAACTACTCCATTGAATACACCAGTATAAGTCTCTCATACTGGTAAGAGACTTATACTGGTCTTTAACAAAACTGCAATAAAAACACAAACGAAACAATTGTTAAATTTGAATTTGAATTTATTTTCAACTATTTACACTTTGTCACTGAAAATAAATACAATATTCAATGTGCATTCAAGCACAGTGTTGGGCCTAAAACAAAGGTGGTGGCATTACAATCCTACTGGAGGGAGATGGCGGATCGTAGGCTCTGTGTAGCCTTTCTACATTTATTGTTCACCGAATCACGTAGCTGCTTCTGCAGAAAAGACGACCCAAAGGCACCGGGATACTGGACCTCTGCCTGGGCGACGATGGCCTTAAACCTATCGTCGGCTCGTAGCGCTCGTTTGGTGACCATCTGTCTGCCGGTCCAGACGTCCCCGCCATTGAAGTTGTGTGCGGCGAGTTCTTCCTTTGTGTAGACCACCTTCAGCAGACTGATTACCAAGTCTTTGGCCTTAGTCGTCGCCTCCCAGCATCGGTCGTATACAACCTTGTCGACTGTGATGTTGGCGTCTGGTGACCCGATGAGCACCTGATTGCCCGAGAGCTTCGAGTACTTCGGTGGCTCCTTTCGTTGGAGGCCGCTCATCGCCCGAAACTCCCTCTTCAGATTGGTGACTTCAAGGATTAGCGTTTTGTTTTGTTGTTGGAGAGTTGCAAGTTGTCGCACTATAGCCTCCAAGCTGTGGCTATGTGCATCGGGTGACTGGTCGATGGTCGCTAGGTGGAGGGTATCGTCGACGGACTGGCAGTAGGGAATTGGAGAAAGCGTGGGTAGGCCGAAAGACTGGTCGGTGGACGCGTGGCTATTCATCGGGTTGGTGTGATTAGTCGGAGAGGGGGCTTGGTGGAGTGGTTCGTTGGCGGACTGGTCGGAGAGGGTCGGAGAAAGCGCGGGCATGTCGCTGAAGTGGTATACATCCATCGACTGGTCGGAGGTTTGGTCAGCTTGGTGCACCGTGAAGTCTTCAGCGATGTCGCTGTCTGTGTCACTGTCGCTAACGTTGACGGGTCTTGTGACGACTGGTAGAACTATCCTCGACGGCCGCCTTAGCCTCGATGGCTGCCTCAGCTTCTCCCGAAGAATTGCGTTGACGGCCGTCCTGGTCTTGGTGGCTTGCGGGATCCGCGGTTTCTCTGTGGGAGTAAAAGAAGAAAAGAGATTCATAAGTTGAAATATTCCAAACTACATAGCTGCCGGATATAATATTCACTGCATGTTAACTCTTACAATAATACTATACTATTGACATAAAAAATAATTCCAAAAAAAAGAGAAATACACACCTAAAGCGACGATGCGGGCTTCATGCTGGCCTCGCCTGTGCTCAATATGCACCACCTCCCCGACTTTTAATTCCCCTTGGTTGGAGATTCGGCTTCTGGCCACGTCTTCGATAGTTCCTCTCCACTTGCCGACCAACCACTCGATGGTTATACTGAGCATACTTGTTGATAGATTTGGATGGTAATATGAGTAGAACTCTAATGTGAATTAGTTTGAAAAAAACGTTAGGAATTTATACAGTTTTTCTCTTCGAATTTCCGGTATTCCATCAACCAATGAACGTGCACGACACACATCATTGGTCGGTTGCTTATTGGTCAGTTGCACAACAATGCCATTTAACGTAGTCTGTTTGCCCATTGGACGATGTAATAATCACTTTCTTGTCTGCACATCTCTTTTTACAGAGCTCTTTGAACAATCGTTCCTTTGATTAGGCCGCAATGCAGTCGGTTCACGTGTTTCTGCACGCTAATTAAAGGAGAGTGAATACCAAAACTTGTATGCACCGTTCAAAGCTGAAGCCGAAAAAATCTTATAAGCATATCACTGAACGTTCGAGGAAAATGGATGAAGACTATTAAAAAGTTAGAAAGATTAAAACAAAACTTTAAAAAGAAAAGGCGATGACGTACCCATTTTTCAACATTAGTAACCTTCCCACATATAATAATGACCATCACCTACATTTTGATGGAAACAGTCACGCTGTTTGAGTTTCATTTAAGTTAATTAATGCATCATATTTTTTGCGGAAGATCCGCACTTTCAAGCAATTGACACGGGGGCAGTGATACTTGCCTAGGCGTTAACAAACATTTGATTTTGAATAACTCAAGTTTCAACTCGTATCAAACTGATGATCGATTGAACATTTTCAAGTTGAAGATTGATACATTATAACGATATATAACAATCATGACGTGTTTATTATAAATCATATGTTTTTATTTCGTGTTTAAGTTATCCACAAACTTAACAAAATGTTTAAAAATCTGAGTGATGTTCATGTATAAACACTCAAGTGCTTAACTTTGAGCTGATTATGAGCTATAAACATTTTATTCGTGTTAATTTAAAAGTCAAGTGCTTAACTTTGAGCTGATTATGAGCTATAAACATTGTATTCGTGTTGATTTAAAAGTGAGCATATAATGTACAAGACACCTCATCCAAGAAGATATGTTTTGAGGGTTTGTGCCTCACCTACATGCAATTATATATTTTAGTCGGCTTATAATATACCGTATAGAGGTAACAATGGAATCTCGGACATTCAACGTTGCCTTGGCCCAACCCCGCCGGCCTATACTGGGGCATTATTGATTGGAGGTCACGAACAATACATGGGACACCACGTGCCCTTTGTTCTTCGACCCCCCCCCCCCTCCCCCATTCACCTCTATTAAAGGCCCACTGCACTACTTGTAGCTACTTGCGCCCTCTATATAACAAACCATGCCTAATCGGTGACCATTGGTCCCCCATGATCCTCGTTTTCTTATGTTAACTGAGAGCTGAGTTGATGAGATAACCACCTGTCCAGTGACCTTGCAGAGCAGTCTAATCCCTCCTGTAAACTATGGCAGATACGCTTTAAACGAATAAACTAGCCTTTCACGCTATGGCTACGTTGCTTTTACATATTATGCGCTATATTAGTGATTGTGATAGATATCTGAGCAATAGAATCGAAAATAGATAACAAAAAGGTATTCAAAAGGAAAACAAAAACAACACAATCATATTGCTAGTTCATAGTTTAAGTTCACACAAATGCAAGCGAATGAAGATAAATAACATAATTAGAGTTCAGAAATAAACAATATGGAATTAAAAAATAGGAGAAAAAGAAAGACGAAGGAGATAAATGAAATCAAAAGTAAAAGAAAAGGATCGTGGGAGGAAATTTAGTAAAACAATCAAGTTACATGAAAATATGATGAACAAACAATAACCAAGGGTCTATCAAAGTTTTGTCTCCAGAAATTATTTTCTATTAAAGCTTGATAAAGAATGACTTTTTTCCCCAAAAAACTGAAGACGATTCCACAGCTTTGGATCACTTTATGTATTATGGTTCGATAAAGAACGTATTAAATAAAATGTTGGTATCCGAATGTGAGTGGATGCTAGGTGGAGTATATAAATGATAGGTGCAACAAAACAATATATCCTGAGAACAATCATTTGAAAACTTGGAAGCCCGGCGCAAATTGCGAAAATAAGAGAACATAACATTTGCTATATAATTGCAACATATGCAGGCCTATATCTGGAACTACACCGATTCATTAGTTAGAAAGATATAGAGGCACATTAGCCACATTTACGATTATGACCATAATAATATCTACTTTTTCATCAACATTACATGTTTATCTAGTTTCATTGAAGTAAATGCATTATATTATGTGTGTGAAATGTTCACTGCCAATCATTTGACAGAAGAGCAATGCTACATTTAGTAGCCCATGTATTCCGTCTTTCCATCAAATACTATATTCGTCCATGATCTTCAGTTCATAGCGTTAACGGCTTGTATCACATAGTTTAAAAGCCATACCAAATGCTCTCTTCACTTTTGTCATTTCCATCGTTTATCCCAGGCCGCCGATCCAGTAGCGCGTTCCAATTATAGTGTACGTAATAATAGAGGTATTAAGAATTTGGCATCTCGGACATTCAATGTTGGCTTTGTCCCCGCCCGCCGGTTTGTTGAGGGACGTTTTAAACAGAAATGTATTGAATGGATGTCACGAACAATACGCGGGTCTTCGACACCCCCTCCCCTCCCCCTTCCCCCGCTCTATTTACTACACACGCCTTTCATGCTATGGCTACGTTGCGTTCATATATTATGCGCCATGTTATGTTAGTGATTGTGATAGATTCTGAGCGAAATAATCGAAATTAGATAATGACAAAAAAATATTAAACAGTGAAACAACAACAACAACATTATATTGCTTGTTTATAGTTTAAGTTGACATAAATGCAAGGGAATTAGGAAGATGGGTTACATATTTACTACTTCAGAAATAATCAATATGAAATGAAACAAAACGAGTGATCGAGAGGGAAGAAAAGCTAGAGAGTGGAAAAGAGAGAGGATCAGGAGATGAATTAACCCAAACATTAATACACTGGAAAACCACTAAACACAAATACCTTTCTGTAATACTTTATAAACTCTTAAACACGCAAACGCTGATTTTGAATTCCATTTGATCATTTGTTACCCCAGAAACCAATACAAAATAATTCCCCAAAGATTATAAACATACAACCCACTTAAGACATAAAGAACGTACTCGAGAGCCGATTAAAATATGTAATTATAATTGAGACATTAATCCCTTAAAACGTAAATACATGTACAGGAACGGGGTGTATTACAAATCTCTTAACATAGTTCTCTTATTTATAAACACTTACACACGATATAAAACAATTATCACGTGTTTATTATCACTCATACGTGCTTAACTTCGAGCTGATTTTGAGCTATAAAAATGTTATTGGTGTTCATAAAGTACGATACACCTCATCCAAGTAGATAACTACTGGCCTGTTTATCGATGATAAATGTCCTGGAAAATACATACAAATTATTTGTGTTCATTACTATCAAGAAATGCTGGTGTTATATACAAACTGAAACCTATGTTCCCAACATATGTATTGCAAATGTTGTACTCCACTTTAATGTTGCCCTCAGGGGCGTACGCAGGATTTTTTCAAGGGGGGGGGGGGGGTTAAAATCGGGCCCACAATTTTGCAACGAAATCGCGCCGGCCGAAAAGTCGCTCAGTGGGGGGGGGGGGGGTGGGTAAGCGGACATTTTTTTTTTTTGGAGTCCAAAAAAAATCGCAACGACTCAGCCAGCCGCTGAATAAGCGGGGGTGGGGGGGGGGGGGGGGGGGGGGGTTTACACACATAAAAATACCAAAGGGGGGTTTAACCCCCAACCCCCCCCCCCCCCCTGCGTACGCCCCTGGTTGCCCTACTTGAACTATGGTATTCTTGCCTGGGGTAGTTCATTGAAACTTCAACTGGACAAAATCCTGGTTATTCAAAAAAAAAGCAATACGAACAATTTGCAATGTACCTATTCGTACTCACTCGAGCCCTCTTTTCTTTAATACTAAAATACTGAGAGTTCGGGATATTTTTAATTACAATTAGGCTGCCTCATGTTTCAGCTGAATAACAACGAACTGCCCCAGGCACTATCTTATTTGTTTAAGAAAAGAAATCAAGTCCACGAATATCCTACCCGACAGGCGTTTTCCTGTCACCTTCCTAGAACGAGAACAAGCTTTGCTCAAAATACCTTAATATATACAGATCCTAATTTAGTTCTGGAATTCTCTCGTTCTGTGATTAAAAGGTCTGTAAGTGTACATGTATTCAGAAGAAAATTGAAAAGTTATTATTTGAATACATATTGTCATTCCTGATTCCTAACTATTCTTGTCTATTAAACTAGCCTTTCACGCTATCGCTTTTTTTTCACATATTATGCGCTATATTAGTGATTGTGATAGATTTTGAGCAAAAGAATCGAAAAGAAATAACAAAAAAGTATTAAAAAGGGGAGACCAAAATTATATTGCTAGTTCATAATTTAAGTTGACACAAATGCAAGCGAATAAAAGATAAATATCATAGTGAGCGTTCAGAAATAAACAATATATGAAATTAAAAAAATAGGAGTAATCGAGAGGGAGAAAAAGAAAGACGAAGGATATAAATTAAGACAAAAGTAAAATAATAGGATCGTGAGAGGGAATATTTAGTAAAAGCATCAAGTTACATGAAAAAATGAGGAAAAAACAATAACGAAAGGTCCATCTTTTTTTTTCCCCAGATATATGGAATAAAAAGAATCTAACACATTAACACTTATATAAAACAAACAAGAAAAAATAACACATCAAAACGAAAGGGCAAAATAAACCTTTCAAATTTTTTAGATTTTCTGAGGACAATTCCACAGCTTTGGAACACTTTATGCATTATGGTTCGATAAAGAACGTATTAAATAAATGTTTGTATCAGAATGTAAGTGGATGTTAGATGGAGTATATAAATGATGATGCAACAAAACAATATATCCTGAGAACAATCATTTGAAAACTTGGAAGCCCGGCGCAAATTGCGAAAATAAGAGAACATAACATTTACTATATAATTGCAACATATGCAGGCCTATATCTGGAACTACACCGATTCATTAGTTAGAAAGATATAGAGGCACATTAGCCACATTTACGATTATGACCATAATAATATCTACTTTTTCATCAACATTGTGATTAAACATGTTTATCTAGTTTCATTGAAGTAAATGCATCATATTATGTGTGTGAAATGTTCCTTAAATTGTCAATCATTTGACAGAAGAACAATGCTATAGCCCTAGTACATGTATTCCGTCTTTCCATCAAAAACTATATTCGTCCATGATCTTCAGTTCAGAGTATAGCGTTAATGGCTTGTATTAAATAGTTTGAAAGCCGACCAAATGCTCCTTTCACTTTTGTCAGTCACACCGTTTATCCCAGGCCGCCGATCCATTAGCTATGTGTAATTAGACGTTTTGGCAGGTTTAGTACATAGAGGTAACAATGGGATCGCGAACATTAAACAGTACTGTATTGATTGGATGTCACGAACAATACACGGGACGCCACTTCCCTTTTGATCTTCGACCCCCCTCCCACTCCCTCTCTTTTAAACTAATAAACTAGTCTTTCACGCTATGGCTAAGTTGCATTCATAAATTATGCGCCATATTATGTTAGTGATTGAGATAGATTTTGAGCAAATAATCGAAATTTGATAATGACAAAAAAGTATTTAACAGTTTAACAAGAACTACATTATATTGCTTGTTTATAGTTTAAGTTGACGTAAAAGCAAGGGAAGGAAGGTGGGTATCATATTTGATTAATAGTTCAGTAATAATCAATATGAAATGAAAAATATGAGTAATCGAGAGGGAATAAAAACTAGAGAGAGGAAGAGAGAGAGAGAGAGAGAGAGACAGAGGAAAGAGATGAATTAACACAGAAATAATTCAATGGGAAACCCCTTAAACGCAAATACTTTTCTGTAACACTTTATAAACACTTAAACACGCAAATATTGATTTTTAATTCTATTTGATCAATTGTTACCCCAGAAACCAATACTAAAATTCCCCTAAGATTATAAACATACAACCGACTTAAGAATTATAGAACGTACAAACTCGAGGGCTTATCAAAATATGTGATTATAATTGACACATTAAACCCTTAAAACGTAAATACATGTAGTGGAACGGGGTGTATTACACGTTCCTAAACATGGTTTTCTCATCTATAAATACTTAAACACGATACATAACAATAGCACGTGTTTATTATCACTCACAAGTGTTTATTTCGTGTTTAAGTTAAACACAAACTTAAACAAATGTTTAAAAATTTGAGGTGTATATAAACACTCAAATGCTTAACTTTGAGCTGATGATGACCTATACAGATGTTATTCGTATTTATATAAGTGAGCATATAATGTACGATACACCCCATCCAAGTAGTGTTTTGAGGGTTTATGCCTCACATAATGTGTAATTAGATGTTTTGGTAGGCTTATAGAACATAGAGGTAACAATGGGATCGCGAACATTAAACAATACAGTATTGATTGGATGTCACGAACAATACACGCGACGCCGCTTCCATTTTGTTCTTCGATCGCGACCCCCTCCCACTCCCTCTCTTTTAAACTAATAAACTAGTCTTTCACGCTATGGCTAAGTTGCATTCATAAATTATGCGCCATATTATGTTAGTGATTGTGATAGATTTTGAGCGAAAGAATCAAAATTAGATAATGACAACAAAAGTATTTAACAGGGAAACAAGAATATTAACATGAATAGCTTGTTTGTAGTTTAAGTTGACATAAATGCAAGGGAAGGAAGATGGGTATAATATTTACTAGTTCCGAAATAATCAATACGGCAACAACCCCCCCCCCCACCCCTTCCCCTCTCTATTAAAATAATGAAACTCGCCTTTCACGCTATATGGCTACGTTGCGTGCATATATTATGCGTCATATTATGTTCGTAATTTTGATAGATTTTGAGCAAAAGAATCGAAATTTTATAATGATCGATCGACAAATGAGAATTTAACAGTTTAACGAGAACTACATTATATTGCTTGTTTATAGTTTAAGTTGACGTTAATGCAAGGGAAGGAAGGTTGGTATCATATTTGATTAATAGTTCAGTAATAATCAATGTGAAATGAAAAAATAGGAGTAATCGAGAGGGAAGAAAAGCTAGAGAGAGGAAGAGAGAGAGAGAGAGGAAATAGAGATGAATTAACACATAAATAATTCACTGGGAAACCACTTAAACACAAATACTTTTCTGTAACACTTTATAAACACTTAAACACGCCAAAATTGATTTTTAATTCTATTTGATCATTTGTTACCCCAGAAACCAAATACAAAAATTCCTCTAAGATTATAAACATACAACCGACTTAAGAATTATATAACGTACAAACTCGAGGGCTTATCAAAATATGTTATTATAATTGACACATTTAACCCTTAAAACGTAAATACATGTAGTGGAACGGGGTTTGTAACACATCCCTAAACATATTTTTCTCATCTATAAATACTTAAACACGATACATATCAATTAGCACGTGTTTATTATCACTCACAAGTGTTTATTTCGTGTTGAATTTAAACACAAACTTAAACAAATGTTTAAAAATTTGAGGTGTATAAACACGTAAATGCTTAACTTTGAGCTGATGATGACCTATACAGATGTTATTCGTATTTATATAAGTGAGCATAATATAATGTACGATACACCTCATCCAAGTAGTGTTTTGAGGGTTTATGCCTCACATATGTGTAATTAGATGTTTTGGTAGGCTTATATTACATATAACAATGGGATCGCGAACATTAAACAGTACTGTATTGATTGGATGTCACGAACAATACATGGGACGCCACTTCCCTTTTGTTCTTCGACCCCCCTCCCACTCCCTCTCTTTTAAACTAATAAACTAGTCTTTCACGCTATGGCTAAGTTGCTTTCATAAATTATGCGCCATATTATGTTAGTGATTGAGATAGATTTTGAGTAAAAGAATCGAAATTAGATAATGACAACAAAGTATTTAACAGAGAAACAAGAACAATAACATGAATAGCTTGTTTATAGTTTAAGTTGACATAAATGCAAGGGAAGGAAGATGGGTATAATATTTACTAGTTCCGAAATAATCAATACGGCACCACCCCCCCCCCCCACCCCCCTCCCCTCTCTATTAAAATAATGAAACTCGCCTTTCACGCTATGGCTACGTTGCGTGTATATATTATGCGTCATACTATGTTCGTGATTTTAAATGATTTTGAGCAAAGGAATCGAAATTTGATAATGACAAAAACGTATTTAACAGTTTAACAAGAACTACATTATTTGCTTGTTTATAGTTTAAGTTGACGTTAATGCAAGGGAAGGAAGGTGGGTATCATATTTTATTAATAGTTCAGTAATAATCAATATGAAATGAAACAATATGAGTGATCAAGAGGGAAGTAAAGCTAAAGAGAGGAAAAGAGAGAGAGAGAGAGAGAGAGAGAGAGGAAAGATAATACACTGGGAAACCACTTAAACACAAATACCTTTCTGTAACACTTTATAAACACTTAAACACGCAAACGTTGATTTCAAATTCCATTGATTTCTATTTGATCATTTGTTACCCCAGAAACCAATAAAAAAATTCCCCAAAGATTATAAACATACAACCGACTTAAGACTTATAGAACGTACAAACTCGAGAGCTTATCAAAATACGTAATTATAATTGACACAATAAACCCTTAAAATATGTTCTGAGGGTTTGTGCCTATCTATATGTAATTAGATATTTTGGTCGGCTTATAGTATATAGAGGTAACAATGGGATCGCGGACATTAAATGTTGCCTTTGCCCAACCCCGCCGGCCTATATGGTGAACAGTAGTATATTGATTAGATGTCACGAACAATTCACGGACAACGCTTCCCCTTTGTTCATCGACCCCCCCCCCCCCTCCATTCCCTCTCTTTTAACTAATCAACTAGGCTTTCACGCTCTGGCTACGTTGCGTTCATATATTATGCGCCATAATGTTAGTGATTGTGATAGATTTTGAGTGAAAGAATCGAAATTAGATACTGACAAAAATGTATTTAACAGGGAAACAAGAATAACAACATTAATTGCGTGTTTATAGTTTAAGTTGACATACATGCGAGGAAAGGAAGATGGGTATCATATTTACTAGCTCAGAAATAATCAATACGAAATGAAACAATAGGAGTGATCGAGAGGGAAGAAAGGCTAAGAAAGGAAAAGAGAGAGGACGGAGATGAATGTTAATACACTGGGAAACCACTAAACACAAATACTTTTCTGTAACACTGTATAAACACTTAAACATGCAAAATTTCATTTGATCATTTGATACCCCGAAATCCAATACAAAATAATTAGCCCAAGATTATAAAACATGCAACCAAGCGTAGATTTATCGAACGTGCAAATTCGAGAGCCGATCAAAACATACTTTACCGGAAATATAATAACCATGATAAAATGAAACTATTAAAAGAAGAAACCAGAGCGGGTGAGGGGGAGGGGGGGGGGGGGGGGGTGGTTGGTGACAGGAGAGAAAAATAACAAACGAAAAGATGATAGGATAACTGATTGCTCCTCTCTCTCGCTTACTCTCTCAACCCCTTCTCCATTTCATCTCTCGTACTTTTTTCCGTTCCGCTATTTGTTTTTATTCCAAAATTATTCCTTTTGATTTTGAGAAAAATCTTTATACCATTTATATCCTTGATACCAAGAAGGAAAAAACGGAACGAACGGCTGATTTCGAAATGAGAAGAATATTACTGTACAAACTTCGTCAATCTTTCTACCCCGGCCCTCTCTCTCTTTATTTCTCTATCTCACTCTCTCTCTCTCTCTCTCTCCCTCTTTTTTCCCCTCTCTCTCTGTCTCTATCTATCTAAGTCTTTCTCTGTCTCTCTCTCTCTATCTCTCTGTCTTTCCGTCAATGTCGTTTTCCATCTTCATTTTTCATATTGTTTTATAATCTGCCATTTGCTTGCAAGCCAGCATCATTCCTTCTTTGAGATAAATGTTTATAACATATCCCTGATGATCAACACAATATGCCTTATATTTATCATAGAGAACGAAAATAGAGAATGCGCGGCTGATAGTGTCGAAATGAGAATAATATTACTGTACACAAAATATAGAAAGTAAAAGTTTTGATTTTGATTGTAGAGCTCTGTTTCATCAAAATAAATTGTACGTTCATTAGTTTAGTGAATTAATGGCAGGGAATGGCAACTTTAGGCTTGTAAATTAAGACGTCATTTACCTGCCTATTATGGGAACATGGCATACCATAGGGTTACCAGATTCCCATGTGTGAGTGCGCTCCACGGTTCTCGGAAGGAACGGGTAAAAAAAACTTAAACAAATGTTTAAATATCTGAGTGGTGTATAAACACTGGAGTGTTTAAGTTTGAGCTGATTATGAGCTTATATTGCAACATGTGCATACCTATATCTGGAACTTCAACTGAACTTGATAGAAGGATCTAGGCACATTAGCCACCTTCCCGTTTATATCTACGTTTCATTAACATTGTGATTGAACATGTTTATCGAGTTTCATTGAAGTAAAGCATCATATTATTTGTGTAAAATGCTCACCGTCAATCATTTGACAGAAGAGCAATGATATACATGAAAGTTTAGTGAATTAATAGAGATATCAATGACATGTCCGTTTATACGTAACTCGGACATTCAACATTTTCTTTGCCCAACCCGTTTGAATAATTATTTTCTCCTCCCTTGTGTGTGGATGTGTGGTACGGAGCAAAAGCGGATCAAGTGAATCAAGTCATCGAGTAGAAAAAAGTAGAAAATTAATTCAATTTTACACAGATTTTAGTTTTCTTTTTAGTCGAGTGGACCTTCAAGTGGTTTTGGATTGATTATTTGGTTTGGGCCAAGAAGTGGCAAGTGACTCACGTAAAATTAAAAAATACTTTGCCCATAGACCTGGTGTTTAGACTTAATACTAACTTGGATTTTTACTTGGAAGTAAAGCTATTAAAAGCTCATTTGCCCCTCGTCATATTGTAAAGAAGAAGGTGGACAACATTATATAAAGAGAAAAAATAAACTTTCTCTTTTATTTATATTTTAACAAAAATAGCATGAATACCTTTAATACAAAAACAGAATCAATCTTGAAGAAAAATGTGAAAAGGACTCAACAAATAAAAAATAAAAAATAGGATTCTAGAGCAGAAGATGATAAGGGAAACGTTATAGTTTGTAAGTACAGTATTGGCAAATTTTGACAATTATAATTTGTAAGTATTGACGAAGAATATACAAACAAAAATGACACAGAAATATTTGAAAGTATTTGGGAAAAGTATGCGAAAAGAGTTGAGTCTCGGCCCACCTACAGCTAACTTACGTAAGAGGAACAATGAAACTGGCCGAGGACGGGCGCGTATACAGGGGGGAGGGAGTTAACCCCTCCCTTATTCTTTTTTAATGTGTGTGTTTTGGAGGAAAAACAACTCACCCCTCCCCTCAATTTGTTTTTGATACAAACAAAAAAAACTTTTGCTATAAAAGGGTGATCAACAAAAAAGTGATTCCCGCTCGCCCCCCTCCCCCTACTGAACGAAATATCGGTCGGCATAATTTCCAAATTTCCAAGACGAAAACAAAAATGTGCTCTTACTCCCTCCCCCCCCCCCCCCGCTGATTCACCGACTAGCTGAGTCGTTGCAAAATTTTCCTCAAAAACTGGACCAAACTAAAAATTAAAAACATTGTATGGAAAGGTATCACCGAAAGTCACTATGGTACAGACATCGCGGAGCTGTAAATACGCTGTTCTACGAATTTCATGTAAGAGAAAACTTGACATGTTTTATGAAAAAGTACAATTATAATGAATAATATGAAAGTACCAAAAAACAGGAGCAATGGATAATGATAGTAAATACTTTGGAAATACCCTCAAGTCCACTACTTTTAATTAGTGGCAGGGAAAGGCAATTTTAGGCTTGAAAAGACGTCTACCAGGTTTAATACCGGAAAGAACAGGTTTAATAAATAACGAGCCAACATGAACATGGCGTGCCGACTGCGAGTGGAGCGCAATATTAGTATTTTTAAAGACCCATACCCGATGCAGGCGCACTGGGATAATCTTCAGCGCTAAGCTACACATGCTCCTTGCGTGTAGCATGCTCAGAGTGTCGTGTGGTCGCAAGCGGCATGAGGTAATCAGTTGATTGAGTGAAGCAAACCGGATGCGTGAGGTCTGGAAGATTAGGGGCATGCCTTTGGCGTGCGATCCAAACCCCCGGCGTGCAGCATGCTAAGACATTTTTGACGTGACGCCTATAGACCCACCATTCATATCTACCATAGAGCCACCATTCTCCTACCATAGAGCCACCATTCATCTACCATAGAGCCACCATTCATCTACCATAGGGCTACCATAGGGCTACCATTCATCTACCATTCATCCACTATTCATCTACCAAAGAGCCACCATTTATCTACCATAGAGCCACCATTCATCTACCATAGAGCCACCATTCACCCACCACTCATCTACCATTCATCTACCATCGAGCCACCATTCATCTACCCTAGAGCCACCATTCATCTAACATAGAGCCACCATTCATCTACCATAGAGCCACCATTCATCTACCATAAAGCCACCATTCATCTACCATAGAGCCACCATTCATCTACCATAGAGCCACCATTCATCTACCATAGGGCTACCATTCATCTACCATTCATCTACCATTCATCCACTATCCACCATTCATCTACCATTCATCTACCATTCATCCACTATCCACCATTCATCTACCATAGAGCCACCATTCATCCACCACTCATCTACCATTCATCTACCATAGTGCCACCATTCATCTACCATAGAGACACCATTCATCTACCACTCATCAACCATTCATCTATTATAGAGCCACCATTCATCTACCATAGAGCCACCATTCATCTACCATAGAGCCATCATTCATCTACCATTCATCCACCACTCATCTACTATTCATCTACCCTAGAGCCACCATTCATCTAACATAGAGCCACCATTCATCTACCATAAAGCCACCAATCATCTACCATAGAGCCACCATTCATCTACCATAGAGCCACCATTCATCTACCATAGGGCTACCATTCATCCACCATTCATCTACCATTCATCCACTATCCACCATTCATCTACCATTCATCTACCATTCATCCACTATCCACCATTCATCTACCATAGAGCCACCATTCATCCACCACTCATCTACCATTCATCTACCATAGAGCCACCATTCACCTACCATAGTGCTACCATTCATCTACCTTAGAGCCACCATTCATCTACCATAGAGCCATCATTCATCTACCATAGGGCTACCATTCATCTACCATTCATCCACCACTCATCTACCATTCATCTACCATAGAGCCACCATTCATCTACCATAGAGCCACCATTCATCTACCATAGAGCCACCATTCATCTACCATAGTGCTACCATTCATCTACCATTCATCCACCACTCATCTACCATTCATCTACCATAGAGCCACCATTCATCTACCGTAGAGCCACCATTCATCTACCATAGAGCTACCTTTCATCTAACATAGACCCACCATTCATATCTACCATAGAGCCACCATTCTCCTACCATAGAGCCACCATTCATCTACCATAGAGCCACTATTCATCTACCATAGAGCCACCATTCATCTACCATAGAGCCACCATTCATCTACCATAGAGCCACAATTCATCTACCATAGAGCCACCATTCATCCACCACTCATCTACCATTCATCCACCATAGAGCCACCATTCATATACCATAGAGCCACCATTCATCTACCATAGAGCCACCATTCATCTATCATAGAGCCACCTTTCATCTACCAAAGCGCTACCATTCATCTACCATAGAGCCACCATTCATCTACCATAGAGCCAACATTCATCTACCATAGAGCCACCATTCATCTACCATAGAGCCACTATTCATCTACCATAGAGCCACCATTCATCTACCATAGAGCCACCATTCATCTACCATAGAGCCACCATTAATCTACCATAGAGCCATCATTCATCTACCATAGAGTCGCCATTCATCTTCCATAGAGTCGCCATTCATCTACCATAGAGCCGCCATTCATCTACCATAGAGCCACCATTCATCTACCATAGAGCCACCATTCATCTACCATAGAGCCACCATTCATCTACCATAGGGCTACCATAGGGCTACCATTCATCTACCATTCATCCACTATTCATCTACCACAGAGCCACCATTTATCTACCATAGAGCCACCATTCATCTACCATAGAGCCACCATTCATCCACCACTCATCTACCATTCATCTACCATCGAGCCACCATTCATCTACCCTAGAGCCACCATTCATCTAACACAGAGCCACCATTCATCTACCATAGGGTTACCATTCATCTACCATTCATCCACCACTCATCTACCATTCATCTACCATAGAGCCACCATTCATCTACCATAGAGCCACCATTCATCTACCACTCATCTACCATTCATCTACCATAGAGCCACCATTCATCTACCATAGAGCCACCATTCATCTACCATAGAGCCATCATTCATCTACCATAGGGCTACCATTCATCTACCATTCATCCACCACTCATCTACTATTCATCTACCCTAGAGCCACCATTCATCTAACATAGAGCCACCATTCATCTACCATAGAGCCACCATTCATCTACCATAAAGCCACCATTCATCTACCATAGAGCCACCATTCATCTACCATAGAGCCACCATTCATCTACCATAGGGCTACCATTCATCTACCATTCATCTACCATTCATCCACTATCCACCATTCATCTACCATTCATCTACCATTCATCCACTATCCACCATTCATCTACCATAGAGCCACCATTCATCCACCACTCATCTACCATTCATCTACCATAGAGCCACCATTCATCTAACATAGTGCTACCATTCATCTACCTTAGAGCCACCATTCATCTACCATAGAGCCATCATTCATCTACCATAGGGCTACCATTCATCTACCATTCATCCACCACTCATCTACCATTCATCTACCATAGAGCCACCATTCATCTACCGTAGAGCCACCATTCATCTACCATAGAGCTACCTTTCATCTAACATAGACCCACCATTCATATCTACCATAGAGCCACCATTCTCCTACCATAGAGCCACCATTCATCTACCATAGAGCCACCATTCATCTACCATAGAGCCACCATTCATCTACCATAGAGCCACCATTCATCTACCATAGAGCCACAATTCATCTACCATAGAGCCACCATTCATCCACCACTCATCTACCATTCATCCACCATAGAGCCACCATTCATATACCGTAGAGCCACCATTCATCTACCATAGAGCCACCATTCATCTATCATAGAGCCACCTTTCATCTACCAAAGCGCTACCATTCATCTACCATAGAGCCACCATTCATCTACCATAGAGCCAACATTCATCTACCATAGAGCCACCATTCATCTACCATAGAGCCACCATTCATCAACCATAGAGCCACCATTCATCTACCATAGGGCTATCATTCATCTACCATTCATCCACCACTCATCTACCATTCAACTACCTTAGAGCCACCATTCATCTACCATAGAGCCACCAATCATTTACCATAGAGCCACCATTCATCTACTATAGAGCCACCATTCATCTACCATAAGGCTACCATTCATCTACCATTCATCTACCATAGAGCCACCATTCATCTACCATAGAGCCACTATTCATCCACCACTCATCTACCATCCATCTACCATAGAGCCACCATTCATCTACCATAGAGCCACCATTCATCTACCATAGAGCCACCATTCATCTACCATAGAGCCGCCATTTATCTACCATAGAGCCACCATTCATCCACTACTCATCTACCATTCATCTACTATAGAGTCACCATTCATTTACCATAGAGCCACCATTCATCTACCATAGAGCCACCATTCATTTACCATAGAGCCACCATTCATCTACCATAGAGCCACCATTCATCTACCATAGAGCCACCATTCATCTACCATTGGGCTACCATTCATCTACCATTCATCCACCACTCATCTACCATTCATCCTACCATAGAGCCACCATTCATCTACCATAGAGCCACCATTCATCTACCATTGGGCTACCATTCATCTACCATTCATCCACCACTCATCTACCATTCATCCACCACTCATCTACCATTCATCCTACCATAGAGCCACCATTCATCTACCAAAGAGCCACCATTCATCTACCATAGAGCCACCATTCATCTACCATAGAGCCACCATTCATCTACCATAGAGCCAACATTCATCTACCATAGAGCTGCCATTCATCTACCATTCATCCACCACTCATCTACCATAGAGCCACCATTTATCTACCATAAAGCCACCATTCATCTATCATAGGGCCACATTTCATCTACCATGAAACTACCATTCATCTACCATTCATCCACCACTCATCTACCATTCATCTACCATAGAGCCACCATTCATCTACCATAGAGCCACCATTCATCTACCATAGAGCCACCATACATATCTACCATAGAGCCACAATTCTCCTACCATAGAGCCACCATTCATCTACCATAGAGCCACCATTCATCTACCATAGAGCCACCATTCATCTACCATAGAGCCACCATTCATCTACCATAGAGCAAACATTCATCTACCATAGAGCTGCCATTCATCTACCATTCATCCACCACTCATCTACCATAGAGCCACCATTCATCTACCATAAAGCCACCATTCATCTATCAAAGGGCCACATTTCATCTACCATGAAACTACCATTCATCTACCATTCATCCACCACTCATCTACCATTCATCTACCATAGAGCCACCATTCATCTACCATAGAGCCACCATTCATCTACCATAGAGCCACCATACATATCTACCATAGAGCCACAATTCTCCTACCATAGAGCCACCATTCATCTACCATAGAGCCACCATTCATCTACCAAAGAGCCACCATTCATCTACCATAGAGCCACCATTCATCTACCATAGAGCCACCATTCATCTACCATAGAGCCACCATTCATCTACCATAGAGTCGCCATTCATCTTCCATAGAGTCGCCATTTATCTACCATAGAGCCGCCATTCATCTACCATAGAGCCACCATTCATCTACCATAGAGCCACCATTCATCTACCATAGAGCCACCATTCATCTACCATAGGGCTACCATAGGGCTACCATTCATCTACCATTCATCCACTATTCATCTACCAAAGAGCCACCATTTATCTACCATAGAGCCACCATTCATCTACCATAGAGCCACCATTCATCCACCACTCATCTACCATTCATCTACCATCGAGCCACCATTCATCTACCCTAGAGCCACCATTCATCTAACATAGAGCCACCATTCATCTACCATAGAGCCACCATTCATCTACCATAAAGCCACCATTCATCTACCATAGAGCCACCATTCATCTACCATAGAGCCACCATTCATCTACCATAGGGCTACCATTCATCTACCATTCATCTACCATTCATCCACTATCCACCATTCATCTACCATTCATCTACCATTCATCCACTATCCACCATTCATCTACCATAGAGCCACCATTCATCCACCACTCATCTACCATTCATCTACCATAGTGCCACCATTCATCTACCATAGAGACACCATTCATCTACCACTCATCAACCATTCATCTATTATAGAGCCACCATTCATCTACCATAGAGCCACCATTCATCTACCATAGAGCCATCATTCATCTACCATTCATCCACCACTCATCTACTATTCATCTACCCTAGAGCCACCATTCATCTAACATAGAGCCACCATTCATCTACCATAAAGCCACCATTCATCTACCATAGAGCCACCATTCATCTACCATAGAGCCACCATTCATCTACCATAGGGCTACCATTCATCCACCATTCATCTACCATTCATCCACTATCCACCATTCATCTACCATTCATCTACCATTCATCCACTATCCACCATTCATCTACCATAGAGCCACCATTCATCCACCACTCATCTACCATTCATCTACCATAGAGCCACCATTCACCTACCATAGTGCTACCATTCATCTACCTTAGAGCCACCATTCATCTACCATAGAGCCATCATTCATCTACCATAGGGCTACCATTCATCTACCATTCATCCACCACTCATCTACCATTCATCTACCATAGAGCCACCATTCATCTACCATAGAGCCACCATTCATCTACCATAGAGCCACCATTCATCTACCATAGTGCTACCATTCATCTACCATTCATCCACCACTCATCTACCATTCATCTACCATAGAGCCACCATTCATCTACCGTAGAGCCACCATTCATCTACCATAGAGCTACCTTTCATCTAACATAGACCCACCATTCATATCTACCATAGAGCCACCATTCTCCTACCATAGAGCCACCATTCATCTACCATAGAGCCACTATTCATCTACCATAGAGCCACCATTCATCTACCATAGAGCCACCATTCATCTACCATAGAGCCACAATTCATCTACCATAGAGCCACCATTCATCCACCACTCATCTACCATTCATCCACCATAGAGCCACCATTCATATACCATAGAGCCACCATTCATCTACCATAGAGCCACCATTCATCTATCATAGAGCCACCTTTCATCTACCAAAGCGCTACCATTCATCTACCATAGAGCCACCATTCATCTACCATAGAGCCAACATTCATCTACCATAGAGCCACCATTCATCTACCATAGAGCCACCATTCATCAACCATAGAGCCACCATTCATCTACCATAGGGCTATCATTCATCTACCATTCATCCACCACTCATCTACCATTCAACTACCTTAGAGCCACCATTCATCTACCATAGAGCCACCAATCATTTACCATAGAGCCACCATTCATCTACTATAGAGCCACCATTCATCTACCATAAGGCTACAATTCATCTACCATTCATCAACCACTCATCTACCATTCATCTACCATAGAGCCACCATTCATCTACCATAGAGCCACCATTCATCTACCATAGAGCCACCATTCATCCACCACTCATCTACCATTCATCCACCATAGAGCCACCATTCATATACCATAGAGCCACCATTCATCTACCATAGAGCCACCATTCATCTACCATAGAGCCACCATTCATCTAACATAGAGCCACCATGAAGCTACCATTCATCTACCATTCATCCACCACTCATCTACCATTCATCTACCATAGAGCCACCATTCATCTACCATAGAGCCACCATTCATCTACCATAGAGCCACCATTCATCTACCATAGAGCCAACATTCATCTACCATAGAGCTGCCATTCATCTACCATTCATCCACCATTCATCTACCATAGAGCCACCATTCATCAACCATAGAGCCACCATTCATCTACCATAGGGCTATCATTCATCTACCATTCATCCACCACTCATCTACCATTCAACTACCTTAGAGCCACCATTCATCTACCATAGAGCCACCAATCATTTACCATAGAGCCACCATTCATCTACTATAGAGCCACCATTCATCTACCATAAGGCTACCATTCATCTACCATTCATCTACCATAGAGCCACCATTCATCTACCATAGAGCCACCATTCATCCACCACTCATCTACCATTCATCTACCATAGAGCCACCATTCATCTACCATAGAGCCACCATTCATCTACCATAGAGCCACCATTCATCTACCATAGAGCCGCCATTTATCTACCATAGAGCCACCATTCATCCACTACTCATCTACCATTCATCTACTATAGAGCCACCATTCATTTACCATAGAGCCACCATTCATCTACCATAGAGCCACCATTCATTTACCATAGAGCCACCATTCATCTACCATAGAGCCCCCATTCATCTACCATAGAGCCACCATTCATCTACCATTGGGCTACCATTCATCTACCATTCATCCACCACTCATCTACCATTCATCCTACCATAGAGCCACCATTCATCTACCATAGAGCCACCATTCATCTACCATTGGGCTACCATTCATCTACCATTCATCCACCACTCATCTACCATTCATCTACCATAGAGCCACCATTCATCTACCATAGAGCCACCATTCATCTAACATAGAGCCACCATGAAGCTACCATTCATCTACCATTCATCCACCACTCATCTACCATTCATCTACCATAGAGCCACCATTCATCTACCATAGAGCCACCATTCATCTACCATAGAGCCACCATTCATCTACCATAGAGCCAACATTCATCTACCATAGAGCTGCCATTCATCTACAATTCATCCACCACTCATCTACCATAGAGCCACCATTCATCTACCATAGTGCCACCATCATCTATCATAGGGCCACATTTCATCTACCATGAAACTACCATTCATCTACCATTCATCCACCACTCATCTACCATTCATCTACCATAGAGCCACCATTCATCTACCATAGAGCCACCATTCATCTACCATAGAGCCACCATACATATCTACCATAGAGCCACAATTCTCCTACCATAGAGCCACCATTCATCTACCATAGAGCCACCATTCATCTACCATAGAGCCACCATTCATCTACCATAGAGCCACCATTCATCTACCATAGAGCCACCATTCATCTACCATAGAGCCATCATTCATCTACCATAGAGTCGCCATTCATCTTCCATAGAGTCGCCATTCATCTACCATAGAGCCGCCATTCATCTACCATAGAGCCACCATTCATCTACCATAGAGCCACCATTCATCTACCATAGAGCCACCATTCATCTACCATAGGGCTACCATAGGGCTACCATTCATCTACCATTCATCCACTATTTATCTACCATAGAGCCACCATTCATCTACCATAGAGCCACCATTCATCCACCACTCATCTACCATTCATCTACCATCGAGCCACCATTCATCTACCCTAGAGCCACCATTCATCTACCATAGAGCCAACATTCATCTACCATAGAGCCACCATTCATCTACCATAGAGCCACCATTCATCAACCATAGAGCCACCATTCATCTACCATAGGGCTATCATTCATCTACCATTCATCCACCACTCATCTACCATTCAACTACCTTAGAGCCACCATTCATCTACCATAGAGCCACCAATCATTTACCATAGAGCCACCATTCATCTACTATAGAGCCACCATTCATCTACCATAAGGCTACAATTCATCTACCATTCATCAACCACTCATCTACCATTCATCTACCATAGAGCCACCATTCATCTACCATAGAGCCACCATTCATCTACCATAGAGCCACCATTCATCCACCACTCATCTACCATTCATCCACCATAGAGCCACCATTCATATACCATAGAGCCACCATTCATCTACCATAGAGCCACCATTCATCTACCATAGAGCCACCATTCATCTAACATAGAGCCACCATGAAGCTACCATTCATCTACCATTCATCCACCACTCATCTACCATTCATCTACCATAGAGCCACCATTCATCTACCATAGAGCCACCATTCATCTACCATAGAGCCACCATTCATCTACCATAGAGCCAACATTCATCTACCATAGAGCTGCCATTCATCTACCATTCATCCACCACTCATCTACCATAGAGCCACCATTCATCTACCATAAAGCCACCATTCATCTATCATAGGGCCACATTTCATCTACCATGAAACTACCATTCATCTACCATTCATCCACCACTCATCTACCATTCATCTACCATAGAGCCACCATTCATCTACCATAGAGCCACCATTCATCTACCATAGAGCCACCATACATATCTACCATAGAGCCACAATTCTCCTACCATAGAGCCACCATTCATCTACCATAGAGCCACCATTCATCTACCATAGAGCCACCATTCATCTACCATAGAGCCACCATTCATCTACCATAGAGCCACCATTCATCTACCATAGAGCCATCATTCATCTACCATAGAGTCGCCATTCATCTTCCATAGAGTCGCCATTCATCTACCATAGAGCCGCCATTCATCTACCATAGAGCCACCATTCATCTACCATAGAGCCACCATTCATCTACCATAGAGCCACCATTCATCTACCATAGGGCTACCATAGGGCTACCATTCATCTACCATTCATCCACTATTCATCTACCACAGAGCCACCATTTATCTACCATAGAGCCACCATTCATCTACCATAGAGCCACCATTCATCCACCACTCATCTACCATTCATCTACCATCGAGCCACCATTCATCTACCCTAGAGCCACCATTCATCTAACACAGAGCCACCATTCATCTACCATAGGGTTACCATTCATCTACCATTCATCCACCACTCATCTACCATTCATCTACCATAGAGCCACCATTCATCTACCATAGAGCCACCATTCATCTACCACTCATCTACCATTCATCTACCATAGAGCCACCATTCATCTACCATAGAGCCACCATTCATCTACCATAGAGCCATCATTCATCTACCATAGGGCTACCATTCATCTACCATTCATCCACCACTCATCTACTATTCATCTACCCTAGAGCCACCATTCATCTAACATAGAGCCACCATTCATCTACCATAGAGCCACCATTCATCTACCATAAAGCCACCATTCATCTACCATAGAGCCACCATTCATCTACCATAGAGCCACCATTCATCTACCATAGGGCTACCATTCATCTACCATTCATCTACCATTCATCCACTATCCACCATTCATCTACCATTCATCTACCATTCATCCACTATCCACCATTCATCTACCATAGAGCCACCATTCATCCACCACTCATCTACCATTCATCTACCATAGAGCCACCATTCATCTAACATAGTGCTACCATTCATCTACCTTAGAGCCACCATTCATCTACCATAGAGCCATCATTCATCTACCATAGGGCTACCATTCATCTACCATTCATCCACCACTCATCTACCATTCATCTACCATAGAGCCACCATTCATCTACCGTAGAGCCACCATTCATCTACCATAGAGCTACCTTTCATCTAACATAGACCCACCATTCATATCTACCATAGAGCCACCATTCTCCTACCATAGAGCCACCATTCATCTACCATAGAGCCACCATTCATCTACCATAGGGCTACCATAGGGCTACCATTCATCTACCATTCATCCACTATTCATCTACCAAAGAGCCACCATTTATCTACCATAGAGCCACCATTCATCTACCATAGAGCCACCATTCATCCACCACTCATCTACCATTCATCTACCATCGAGCCACCATTCATCTACCCTAGAGCCACCATTCATCTAACATAGAGCCACCATTCATCTACCATAGAGCCACCATTCATCTACCATAAAGCCACCATTCATCTACCATAGAGCCACCATTCATCTACCATAGAGCCACCATTCATCTACCATAGGGCTACCATTCATCTACCATTCATCTACCATTCATCCACTATCCACCATTCATCTACCATTCATCTACCATTCATCCACTATCCACCATTCATCTACCATAGAGCCACCATTCATCCACCACTCATCTACCATTCATCTACCATAGTGCCACCATTCATCTACCATAGAGACACCATTCATCTACCACTCATCAACCATTCATCTATTATAGAGCCACCATTCATCTACCATAGAGCCACCATTCATCTACCATAGAGCCATCATTCATCTACCATTCATCCACCACTCATCTACTATTCATCTACCCTAGAGCCACCATTCATCTAACATAGAGCCACCATTCATCTACCATAAAGCCACCATTCATCTACCATAGAGCCACCATTCATCTACCATAGAGCCACCATTCATCTACCATAGGGCTACCATTCATCCACCATTCATCTACCATTCATCCACTATCCACCATTCATCTACCATTCATCTACCATTCATCCACTATCCACCATTCATCTACCATAGAGCCACCATTCATCCACCACTCATCTACCATTCATCTACCATAGAGCCACCATTCACCTACCATAGTGCTACCATTCATCTACCTTAGAGCCACCATTCATCTACCATAGAGCCATCATTCATCTACCATAGGGCTACCATTCATCTACCATTCATCCACCACTCATCTACCATTCATCTACCATAGAGCCACCATTCATCTACCATAGAGCCACCATTCATCTACCATAGAGCCACCATTCATCTACCATAGTGCTACCATTCATCTACCATTCATCCACCACTCATCTACCATTCATCTACCATAGAGCCACCATTCATCTACCGTAGAGCCACCATTCATCTACCATAGAGCTACCTTTCATCTAACATAGACCCACCATTCATATCTACCATAGAGCCACCATTCTCCTACCATAGAGCCACCATTCATCTACCATAGAGCCACTATTCATCTACCATAGAGCCACCATTCATCTACCATAGAGCCACCATTCATCTACCATAGAGCCACAATTCATCTACCATAGAGCCACCATTCATCCACCACTCATCTACCATTCATCCACCATAGAGCCACCATTCATATACCATAGAGCCACCATTCATCTACCATAGAGCCACCATTCATCTATCATAGAGCCACCTTTCATCTACCAAAGCGCTACCATTCATCTACCATAGAGCCACCATTCATCTACCATAGAGCCAACATTCATCTACCATAGAGCCACCATTCATCTACCATAGAGCCACTATTCATCTACCATAGAGCCACCATTCATCTACCATAGAGCCACCATTCATCTACCATAGAGCCACCATTCATCTACCATAGAGCCATCATTCATCTACCATAGAGTCGCCATTCATCTTCCATAGAGTCGCCATTCATCTACCATAGAGCCGCCATTCATCTACCATAGAGCCACCATTCATCTACCATAGAGCCACCATTCATCTACCATAGAGCCACCATTCATCTACCATAGGGCTACCATAGGGCTACCATTCATCTACCATTCATCCACTATTCATCTACCACAGAGCCACCATTTATCTACCATAGAGCCACCATTCATCTACCATAGAGCCACCATTCATCCACCACTCATCTACCATTCATCTACCATCGAGCCACCATTCATCTACCCTAGAGCCACCATTCATCTAACACAGAGCCACCATTCATCTACCATAGGGTTACCATTCATCTACCATTCATCCACCACTCATCTACCATTCATCTACCATAGAGCCACCATTCATCTACCATAGAGCCACCATTCATCTACCACTCATCTACCATTCATCTACCATAGAGCCACCATTCATCTACCATAGAGCCACCATTCATCTACCATAGAGCCATCATTCATCTACCATAGGGCTACCATTCATCTACCATTCATCCACCACTCATCTACTATTCATCTACCCTAGAGCCACCATTCATCTAACATAGAGCCACCATTCATCTACCATAGAGCCACCATTCATCTACCATAAAGCCACCATTCATCTACCATAGAGCCACCATTCATCTACCATAGAGCCACCATTCATCTACCATAGGGCTACCATTCATCTACCATTCATCTACCATTCATCCACTATCCACCATTCATCTACCATTCATCTACCATTCATCCACTATCCACCATTCATCTACCATAGAGCCACCATTCATCCACCACTCATCTACCATTCATCTACCATAGAGCCACCATTCATCTAACATAGTGCTACCATTCATCTACCTTAGAGCCACCATTCATCTACCATAGAGCCATCATTCATCTACCATAGGGCTACCATTCATCTACCATTCATCCACCACTCATCTACCATTCATCTACCATAGAGCCACCATTCATCTACCGTAGAGCCACCATTCATCTACCATAGAGCTACCTTTCATCTAACATAGACCCACCATTCATATCTACCATAGAGCCACCATTCTCCTACCATAGAGCCACCATTCATCTACCATAGAGCCACCATTCATCTACCATAGAGCCACCATTCATCTACCATAGAGCCACCATTCATCTACCATAGAGCCACAATTCATCTACCATAGAGCCACCATTCATCCACCACTCATCTACCATTCATCCACCATAGAGCCACCATTCATATACCGTAGAGCCACCATTCATCTACCATAGAGCCACCATTCATCTATCATAGAGCCACCTTTCATCTACCAAAGCGCTACCATTCATCTACCATAGAGCCACCATTCATCTACCATAGAGCCAACATTCATCTACCATAGAGCCACCATTCATCTACCATAGAGCCACCATTCATCAACCATAGAGCCACCATTCATCTACCATAGGGCTATCATACATCTACCATTCATCCACCACTCATCTACCATTCAACTACCTTAGAGCCACCATTCATCTACCATAGAGCCACCAATCATTTACCATAGAGCCACCATTCATCTACTATAGAGCCACCATTCATCTACCATAAGGCTACCATTCATCTACCATTCATCTACCATAGAGCCACCATTCATCTACCATAGAGCCACCATTCATCCACCACTCATCTACCATCCATCTACCATAGAGCCACCATTCATCTACCATAGAGCCACCATTCATCTACCATAGAGCCACCATTCATCTACCATAGAGCCGCCATTTATCTACCATAGAGCCACCATTCATCCACTACTCATCTACCATTCATCTACTATAGAGTCACCATTCATTTACCATAGAGCCACCATTCATCTACCATAGAGCCACCATTCATTTACCATAGAGCCACCATTCATCTACCATAGAGCCACCATTCATCTACCATAGAGCCACCATTCATCTACCATTGGGCTACCATTCATCTACCATTCATCCACCACTCATCTACCATTCATCCTACCATAGAGCCACCATTCATCTACCATAGAGCCACCATTCATCTACCATTGGGCTACCATTCATCTACCATTCATCCACCACTCATCTACCATTCATCCACCACTCATCTACCATTCATCCTACCATAGAGCCACCATTCATCTACCAAAGAGCCACCATTCATCTACCATAGAGCCACCATTCATCTAACATAGAGCCACCATGAAGCTACCATTCATCTACCATTCATCCACCACTCATCTACCATCCATCTACCATAGAGCCACCATTCATCTACCATAGAGCCACCATTCATCTACCATAGAGCCACCATTCATCTACCATAGAGCCAACATTCATCTACCATAGAGCTGCCATTCATCTACCATTCATCCACCACTCATCTACCATAGAGCCACCATTTATCTACCATAAAGCCACCATTCATCTATCATAGGGCCACATTTCATCTACCATGAAACTACCATTCATCTACCATTCATCCACCACTCATCTACCATTCATCTACCATAGAGCCACCATTCATCTACCATAGAGCCACCATTCATCTACCATAGAGCCACCATACATATCTACCATAGAGCCACAATTCTCCTACCATAGAGCCACCATTCATCTACCATAGAGCCACCATTCATCTACCATAGAGCCACCATTCATCTACCATAGAGCCACCATTCATCTACCATAGAGCAAACATTCATCTACCATAGAGCTGCCATTCATCTACCATTCATCCACCACTCATCTACCATAGAGCCACCATTCATCTACCATAAAGCCACCATTCATCTATCAAAGGGCCACATTTCATCTACCATGAAACTACCATTCATCTACCATTCATCCACCACTCATCTACCATTCATCTACCATAGAGCCACCATTCATCTACCATAGAGCCACCATTCATCTACCATAGAGCCACCATACATATCTACCATAGAGCCACAATTCTCCTACCATAGAGCCACCATTCATCTACCATAGAGCCACCATTCATCTACCATAGAGCCACCATTCATCTACCATAGAGCCACCATTCATCTACCATAGAGCCACCATTCATCTACCATAGAGCCACCATTCATCTACCATAGAGTCGCCATTCATCTTCCATAGAGTCGCCATTCATCTACCATAGAGCCGCCATTCATCTACCATAGAGCCACCATTCATCTACCATAGAGCCACCATTCATCTACCATAGAGCCACCATTCATCTACCATAGGGCTACCATAGGGCTACCATTCATCTACCATTCATCCACTATTCATCTACCAAAGAGCCACCATTTATCTACCATAGAGCCACCATTCATCTACCATAGAGCCACCATTCATCCACCACTCATCTACCATTCATCTACCATCGAGCCACCATTCATCTACCCTAGAGCCACCATTCATCTAACATAGAGCCACCATTCATCTACCATAGAGCCACCATTCATCTACCATAAAGCCACCATTCATCTACCATAGAGCCACCATTCATCTACCATAGAGCCACCATTCATCTACCATAGGGCTACCATTCATCTACCATTCATCTACCATTCATCCACTATCCACCATTCATCTACCATTCATCTACCATTCATCCACTATCCACCATTCATCTACCATAGAGCCACCATTCATCCACCACTCATCTACCATTCATCTACCATAGTGCCACCATTCATCTACCATAGAGACACCATTCATCTACCACTCATCAACCATTCATCTATTATAGAGCCACCATTCATCTACCATAGAGCCACCATTCATCTACCATAGAGCCATCATTCATCTACCATTCATCCACCACTCATCTACTATTCATCTACCCTAGAGCCACCATTCATCTAACATAGAGCCACCATTCATCTACCATAAAGCCACCATTCATCTACCATAGAGCCACCATTCATCTACCATAGAGCCACCATTCATCTACCATAGGGCTACCATTCATCCACCATTCATCTACCATTCATCCACTATCCACCATTCATCTACCATTCATCTACCATTCATCCACTATCCACCATTCATCTACCATAGAGCCACCATTCATCCACCACTCATCTACCATTCATCTACCATAGAGCCACCATTCACCTACCATAGTGCTACCATTCATCTACCTTAGAGCCACCATTCATCTACCATAGAGCCATCATTCATCTACCATAGGGCTACCATTCATCTACCATTCATCCACCACTCATCTACCATTCATCTACCATAGAGCCACCATTCATCTACCATAGAGCCACCATTCATCTACCATAGAGCCACCATTCATCTACCATAGTGCTACCATTCATCTACCATTCATCCACCACTCATCTACCATTCATCTACCATAGAGCCACCATTCATCTACCGTAGAGCCACCATTCATCTACCATAGAGCTACCTTTCATCTAACATAGACCCACCATTCATATCTACCATAGAGCCACCATTCTCCTACCATAGAGCCACCATTCATCTACCATAGAGCCACTATTCATCTACCATAGAGCCACCATTCATCTACCATAGAGCCACCATTCATCTACCATAGAGCCACAATTCATCTACCATAGAGCCACCATTCATCCACCACTCATCTACCATTCATCCACCATAGAGCCACCATTCATATACCATAGAGCCACCATTCATCTACCATAGAGCCACCATTCATCTATCATAGAGCCACCTTTCATCTACCAAAGCGCTACCATTCATCTACCATAGAGCCACCATTCATCTACCATAGAGCCAACATTCATCTACCATAGAGCCACCATTCATCTACCATAGAGCCACCATTCATCAACCATAGAGCCACCATTCATCTACCATAGGGCTATCATTCATCTACCATTCATCCACCACTCATCTACCATTCAACTACCTTAGAGCCACCATTCATCTACCATAGAGCCACCAATCATTTACCATAGAGCCACCATTCATCTACTATAGAGCCACCATTCATCTACCATAAGGCTACAATTCATCTACCATTCATCAACCACTCATCTACCATTCATCTACCATAGAGCCACCATTCATCTACCATAGAGCCACCATTCATCTACCATAGAGCCACCATTCATCTACCATAGAGCCACCATTCATCTAACATAGAGCCACCATGAAGCTACCATTCATCTACCATTCATCCACCACTCATCTACCATTCATCTACCATAGAGCCACCATTCATCTACCATAGAGCCACCATTCATCTACCATAGAGCCACCATTCATCTACCATAGAGCCAACATTCATCTACCATAGAGCTGCCATTCATCTACCATTCATCCACCATTCATCTACCATAGAGCCACCATTCATCAACCATAGAGCCACCATTCATCTACCATAGGGCTATCATTCATCTACCATTCATCCACCACTCATCTACCATTCAACTACCTTAGAGCCACCATTCATCTACCATAGAGCCACCAATCATTTACCATAGAGCCACCATTCATCTACTATAGAGCCACCATTCATCTACCATAAGGCTACCATTCATCTACCATTCATCTACCATAGAGCCACCATTCATCTACCATAGAGCCACCATTCATCCACCACTCATCTACCATTCATCTACCATAGAGCCACCATTCATCTACCATAGAGCCACCATTCATCTACCATAGAGCCACCATTCATCTACCATAGAGCCGCCATTTATCTACCATAGAGCCACCATTCATCCACTACTCATCTACCATTCATCTACTATAGAGCCACCATTCATTTACCATAGAGCCACCATTCATCTACCATAGAGCCACCATTCATTTACCATAGAGCCACCATTCATCTACCATAGAGCCCCCATTCATCTACCATAGAGCCACCATTCATCTACCATTGGGCTACCATTCATCTACCATTCATCCACCACTCATCTACCATTCATCCTACCATAGAGCCACCATTCATCTACCATAGAGCCACCATTCATCTACCATTGGGCTACCATTCATCTACCATTCATCCACCACTCATCTACCATTCATCTACCATAGAGCCACCATTCATCTACCATAGAGCCACCATTCATCTAACATAGAGCCACCATGAAGCTACCATTCATCTACCATTCATCCACCACTCATCTACCATTCATCTACCATAGAGCCACCATTCATCTACCATAGAGCCACCATTCATCTACCATAGAGCCACCATTCATCTACCATAGAGCCAACATTCATCTACCATAGAGCTGCCATTCATCTACAATTCATCCACCACTCATCTACCATAGAGCCACCATTCATCTACCATAAAGCCACCATTCATCTATCATAGGGCCACATTTCATCTACCATGAAACTACCATTCATCTACCATTCATCCACCACTCATCTACCATTCATCTACCATAGAGCCACCATTCATCTACCATAGAGCCACCATTCATCTACCATAGAGCCACCATACATATCTACCATAGAGCCACAATTCTCCTACCATAGAGCCACCATTCATCTACCATAGAGCCACCATTCATCTACCATAGAGCCACCATTCATCTACCATAGAGCCACCATTCATCTACCATAGAGCCACCATTCATCTACCATAGAGCCATCATTCATCTACCATAGAGTCGCCATTCATCTTCCATAGAGTCGCCATTCATCTACCATAGAGCCGCCATTCATCTACCATAGAGCCACCATTCATCTACCATAGAGCCACCATTCATCTACCATAGAGCCACCATTCATCTACCATAGGGCTACCATAGGGCTACCATTCATCTACCATTCATCCACTATTCATCTACCATAGAGCCACCATTCATCTACCATAGAGCCACCATTCATCTACCATAGAGCCACCATTCATCCACCACTCATCTACCATTCATCCACCATAGAGCCACCATTCATATACCATAGAGCCACCATTCATCTACCATAGAGCCACCATTCATCTACCATAGAGCCACCATTCATCTAACATAGAGCCACCATGAAGCTACCATAGAGCCACCATTCATCTACCATAGGGCTACCATTCATCTACCATTCATCTACCATTCATCCACTATCCACCATTCATCTACCATTCATCTACCATTCATCCACTATCCACCATTCATCTACCATAGAGCCACCATTCATCCACCATTCATCTACCATTCATCTACCATAGAGCCACCATTCATCTACCATAGAGCCACCATTCATCTACCATAGAGCCACCATTCATCTACCATAGAGCCACCATTCATCTACCATAGGGCTACCATTCATCTACCATTCATCCACCACTCATCTACCATTCATCTACCATAGAGCCACCATTCATCTACCATAGAGCCACCATTCATCTACCACTCATCTACCATTCATCTACCATAGAGCCACCATTCATCTACCATAGAGCCACCATTCATCTACCATAGAGCCATCATTCATCTACCATAGGGCTACCATTCATCTACCATTCATCCACCACTCATCTACTATTCATCTACCCTAGAGCCACCATTCATCTAACATAGAGCCACCATTCATCTACCATAGAGCCACCATTCATCTACCATAAAGACACTATTCATCTACCATAGAGCCACCATTCATCTACCATAGAGCCACCATTCATCTACCATAGGGCTACCATTCATCTACCATTCATCTACCATTCATCCACTATCCACCATTCATCTACCATTCATCTACCATTCATCCACTATCCACCATTCATCTACCATAGAGCCACCATTCATCCACCACTCATCTACCATTCATCTACCATAGAGCCACCATTCATCTACCATAGAGCCACCATTCATCTACCATAGAGCCACCATTCATCTACCATAGAGCCACCATTCATCTACCATAGGGCTACCATTCATCTACCATTCATCCACCACTCATCTACCATTCATCTACCATAGAGCCATCATTCATCTACCATAGAGCCACCATTCATCTACCATAGAGCCACCATTCATCTACCATAGTGCTACCATTCATCTACCATTCATCCACCACTCATCTACCATTCATCTACCATAGAGCCACCATTCATCTACCGTAGAGCCACCATTCATCTACCATAGAGCTACCTTTCATCTAACATAGACCCACCATTCATATCTACCATAGAGCCACCATTCTCCTACCATAGAGCCACCATTCATCTACCATAGAGCCACTATTCATCTACCATAGAGCCACCATTCATCTACCATAGAGCCACCATTCATCTACCATAGAGCCACAATTCATCTACCATAGAGCCACCATTCATCCACCACTCATCTACCATTCATCCACCATAGAGCCACCATTCATATACCATAGAGCCACCATTCATCTACCATAGAGCCACCATTCATCTATCATAGAGCCACCTTTCATCTACCAAAGCGCTACCATTCATCTACCATAGAGCCACCATTCATCTACCATAGAGCCAACATTCATCTACCATAGAGCCACCATTCATCTACCATAGAGCCACCATTCATCAACCATAGAGCCACCATTCATCTACCATAGGGCTATCATTCATCTACCATTCATCCACCACTCATCTACCATTCAACTACCTTAGAGCCACCATTCATCTACCATAGAGCCACCAATCATTTACCATAGAGCCACCATTCATCTACTATAGAGCCACCATTCATCTACCATAAGGCTACAATTCATCTACCATTCATCAACCACTCATCTACCATTCATCTACCATAGAGCCACCATTCATCTACCATAGAGCCACCATTCATCTACCATAGAGCCACCATTCATCCACCACTCATCTACCATTCATCCACCATAGAGCCACCATTCATATACCATAGAGCCACCATTCATCTACCATAGAGCCACCATTCATCTACCATAGAGCCACCATTCATCTAACATAGAGCCACCATGAAGCTACCATAGAGCCACCATTCATCTACCATAGGGCTACCATTCATCTACCATTCATCTACCATTCATCCACTATCCACCATTCATCTACCATTCATCTACCATTCATCCACTATCCACCATTCATCTACCATAGAGCCACCATTCATCCACCATTCATCTACCATTCATCTACCATAGAGCCACCATTCATCTACCATAGAGCCACCATTCATCTACCATAGAGCCACCATTCATCTACCATAGAGCCACCATTCATCTACCATAGGGCTACCATTCATCTACCATTCATCCACCACTCATCTACCATTCATCTACCATAGAGCCACCATTCATCTACCATAGAGCCACCATTCATCTACCACTCATCTACCATTCATCTACCATAGAGCCACCATTCATCTACCATAGAGCCACCATTCATCTACCATAGAGCCATCATTCATCTACCATAGGGCTACCATTCATCTACCATTCATCCACCACTCATCTACTATTCATCTACCCTAGAGCCACCATTCATCTAACATAGAGCCACCATTCATCTACCATAGAGCCACCATTCATCTACCATAAAGACACTATTCATCTACCATAGAGCCACCATTCATCTACCATAGAGCCACCATTCATCTACCATAGAGCCACCATTCATCTACCATAGAGCCACCATTCATCTACCATAGAGCCACCATTCATCTACCATAGAGCAAACATTCATCTACCATAGAGCTGCCATTCATCTACCATTCATCCACCACTCATCTACCATAGAGCCACCATTCATCTACCATAAAGCCACCATTCATCTATCAAAGGGCCACATTTCATCTACCATGAAACTACCATTCATCTACCATTCATCCACCACTCATCTACCATTCATCTACCATAGAGCCACCATTCATCTACCATAGAGCCACCATTCATCTACCATAGAGCCACCATACATATCTACCATAGAGCCACAATTCTCCTACCATAGAGCCACCATTCATCTACCATAGAGCCACCATTCATCTACCATAGAGCCACCATTCATCTACCATAGAGCCACCATTCATCTACCATAGAGCCACCATTCATCTACCATAGAGTCGCCATTCATCTTCCATAGAGTCGCCATTCATCTACCATAGAGCCGCCATTCATCTACCATAGAGCCACCATTCATCTACCATAGAGCCACCATTCATCTACCATAGAGCCACCATTCATCTACCATAGGGCTACCATAGGGCTACCATTCATCTACCATTCATCCACTATTCATCTACCAAAGAGCCACCATTTATCTACCATAGAGCCACCATTCATCTACCATAGAGCCACCATTCATCCACCACTCATCTACCATTCATCTACCATCGAGCCACCATTCATCTACCCTAGAGCCACCATTCATCTAACATAGAGCCACCATTCATCTACCATAGAGCCACCATTCATCTACCATAAAGCCACCATTCATCTACCATAGAGCCACCATTCATCTACCATAGAGCCACCATTCATCTACCATAGGGCTACCATTCATCTACCATTCATCTACCATTCATCCACTATCCACCATTCATCTACCATTCATCTACCATTCATCCACTATCCACCATTCATCTACCATAGAGCCACCATTCATCCACCACTCATCTACCATTCATCTACCATAGTGCCACCATTCATCTACCATAGAGACACCATTCATCTACCACTCATCAACCATTCATCTATTATAGAGCCACCATTCATCTACCATAGAGCCACCATTCATCTACCATAGAGCCATCATTCATCTACCATTCATCCACCACTCATCTACTATTCATCTACCCTAGAGCCACCATTCATCTAACATAGAGCCACCATTCATCTACCATAAAGCCACCATTCATCTACCATAGAGCCACCATTCATCTACCATAGAGCCACCATTCATCTACCATAGGGCTACCATTCATCCACCATTCATCTACCATTCATCCACTATCCACCATTCATCTACCATTCATCTACCATTCATCCACTATCCAACATTCATCTACCATAGAGCCACCATTCATCCACCACTCATCTACCATTCATCTACCATAGAGCCACCATTCACCTACCATAGTGCTACCATTCATCTACCTTAGAGCCACCATTCATCTACCATAGAGCCATCATTCATCTACCATAGGGCTACCATTCATCTACCATTCATCCACCACTCATCTACCATTCATCTACCATAGAGCCACCATTCATCTACCGTAGAGCCACCATTCATCTACCATAGAGCTACCTTTCATCTAACATAGACCCACCATTCATATCTACCATACAGCCACCATTCTCCTACCATAGAGCCACCATTCATCTACCATAGAGCCACCATTCATCTACCATAGAGCCACCATTCATCTACCATAGAGCCACCATTCATCTACCATAGAGCCACCATTCATCTAACATAGGGCTACCATTCATCTACCATTCATCCACCACTCATCTACCATTCATCTACCATAGAGCCACCATTCTCCTACCATAGAGCCACCATTCATCTACCATAGAGCCACCATTCATCTACCATAGAGCCACCATTCATCTACCATAGAGCCACCATTCATCTACCATAGAGCCACAATTCATCTACCATAGAGCCACCATTCATCCACCACTCATCTACCATTCATCTACCATAGAGCCACCATTCATATACCATAGAGCCACCATTCATCTACCATAGAGCCACCATTCATCTATCATAGAGCCACCTTTCATCTACCAAAGCGCTACCATTCATCTACCATAGAGCCACCATTCATCTACCATAGAGCCAACATTCATCTACCATAGAGCCACCATTCATCTACCATAGAGCCACCATTCATTAACCATAGAGCCACCATTCATCTACCATAGGGCTATCATTCATCTACCATTCATCCACCACTCATCTACCATTCAACTACCTTAGAGCCACCATTCATCTACCATAGAGCCACCAATCATTTACCATAGAGCCACCATTCATCTACTATAGAGCCACCATTCATCTACCATAAGGCTACCATTCATCTACCATTCATCTACCATAGAGCCACCATTCATCTACCATAGAGCCACCATTCATCCACCACTCACCTACCATTCATCTACCATAGAGCCACCATTCATCTACCATAGAGCCACCATTCATCTACCATAGAGCCACCATTCATCTACCATAGAGCCGCCATTTATCTACCATAGAGCCACCATTCATCCACTACTCATCTACCATTCATCTACTATAGAGCCACCATTCATTTACCATAGAGCCGCCATTCATCTACCATAGAGCCACCATTCATTTACCATAGAGCCACCATTCATCTACCATAGAGCCACCATTCATCTACCATAGAGCCACCATTCATCTACCATTGGGCTACCATTCATCTACCATTCATCCACCACTCATCTACCATTCATCCTACCATAGAGCCACCATTCATCTACCATAGAGCCACCATTCATCTACCATTGGGCTACCATTCATCTACCATTCATCCACCACTCATCTACCATTCATCCACCACTCATCTACCATTCATCCTACCATAGAGCCACCATTCATCTACCATAGAGCCACCATTCATCTACCATAGAGCCACCATTCATCTAACATAGGGCTACCATTCATCTACCATTCATCCACCACTCATCTACCATTCATCTACCATAGAGCCACCATTCATCTACCGTAGAGCCACCATTCATCTACCATAGAGCTACCTTTCATCTAACATAGACCCACCATTCATATCTACCATAGAGCCACCATTCTCCTACCATAGAGCCACCATTCATCTACCATAGAGCCACCATTCATCTACCATAGAGCCACCATTCATCTACCATAGAGCCACCATTCATCTACCATAGAGCCACAATTCATCTACCATAGAGCCACCATTCATCCACCACTCATCTACCATTCATCCACCATAGAGCCACCATTCATATACCATAGAGCCACCATTCATCTACCATAGAGCCACCATTCATCTATCATAGAGCCACCTTTCATCTACCAAAGCGCTACCATTCATCTACCATAGAGCCACCATTCATCTACCATAGAGCCAACATTCATCTACCATAGAGCCACCATTCATCTACCATAGAGCCACCATTCATCAACCATAGAGCCACCATTCATCTACCATAGGGCTATCATTCATCTACCATTCATCCACCACTCATCTACCATTCAACTACCTTAGAGCCACCATTCATCTACCATAGAGCCACCAATCATTTACCATAGAGCCACCATTCATCTACTATAGAGCCACCATTCATCTACCATAAGGCTACCATTCATCTACCATTCATCTACCATAGAGCCACCATTCATCTACCATAGAGCCACCATTCATCCACCACTCACCTACCATTCATCTACCATAGAGCCACCATTCATCTACCACAGAGCCACCATTCATCCACTACTCATCTACCATTCATCTACTATAGAGCCACCATTCATTTACCATAGAGCCACCATTCATCTACCATAGAGCCACCATTCATTTACCATAGAGCCACCATTCATCTACCATAGAGCCACCATTCATCTACCATAGAGCCACCATTCATCTACCATTGGGCTACCATTCATCTACCATTCATCCACCACTCATCTACCATTCATCCTACCATAGAGCCACCATTCATCTACCATAGAGCCACCATTCATCTACCATTGGGCTACCATTCATCTACCATTCATCCACCACTCATCTACCATTCATCCTACCATAGAGCCACCATTCATCTACCATAGAGCCACCATTCATCTACCATAGAGCCACTATTCATCTAACATAGAGCCACCATGAAGCTACCATTCATCTACCATTCATCCACCACTCATCTACCATTCATCTACCATAGAGCCACCATTCATCTACCATAGAGCCACCATTCATCTACCATAGAGCCACCATTCATCTACCATAGAGCCAACATTCTTCTACCATAGAGCTGCCATTCATCTACCATTCATCCACCACTCATCTACCATAGAGCCACCATTCATCTACCATAAAGCCACCATTCATCTATCATAGGGCCACATTTCATCTACCATGAAACTACCATTCATCTACCATTCATCCACCACTCATCTACCATTCATCTACCATAGAGCCACCATTCATCTACCATAGAGCCACCATTCATCTACCATAGAGCCACCATACATATCTACCATAAAGCCACAATTCTCCTACCATAGAGCCACCATTCATCTACCATAGAGCCACCATTCATCTACCATAGAGCCACCATTCATCTACCATAGAGCCACCATTCATCTACCATAGAGCCACCATTCATCTACCATAGAGCCATCATTCATCTACCATAGAGTCGCCATTCATCTTCCATAGAGTCGCCATTCATCTACCATAGAGCCGCCATTCATCTACCATAGAGCCACCATTCATCTACCATAGAGCCACCATTCATCTACCATAGAGCCACCATTCATCTACCATAGGGCTACCATAGGGCTACCATTCATCTACCATTCATCCACTATTCATCTACCACAGAGCCACCATTTATCTACCATAGAGCCACCATTCATCTACCATAGAGCCACCATTCATCCACCACTCATCTACCATTCATCTACCATCGAGCCACCATTCATCTACCCTAGAGCCACCATTCATCTAACATAGAGCCACCATTCATCTACCATAGAGCCACCATTCATCTACCATAAAGCCACCATTCATCTTCCATAGAGCCACCATTCATCTACCATAGAGCCACCATTCATCTACCATAGGGCTACCATTCATCTACCATTCATCTACCATTCATCCACTATCCACCATTCATCTACCATTCATCTACCATTCATCCACTATCCACCATTCATCTACCATAGAGCCACCATTCATCCACCACTCATCTACCATTCATCTACCATAGTGCCACCATTCATCTACCATAGAGACACCATTTATCTACCACTCATCTACCATTCATCTATTATAGAGCCACCATTCATCTACCATAGAGCCACCATTCATCTACCATAGAGCCATCATTCATCTACCATTCATCCACCACTCATCTACTATTCATCTACCCTAGAGCCACCATTCATCTAACATAGAGCCACCATTCATCTACCATAAAGCCACCATTCATCTACCATAGAGCCACCATTCATCTACCATAGAGCCACCATTCATCTACCATAGGGCTACCATTCATCTACCATTAATCTACCATTCATCCACTATCCACCATTCATCTACCATTCATCTACCATTCATCCACTATCCACCATTCATCTACCATAGAGCCACCATTCATCCACCACTCATCTACCATTCATCTACCATAAAGCCACCATTCATCTACCATAGAGCCACCATTCATCTACCATAGAGCCACCATTCATCTACCATAGAGCCACCATTCGTCTACCATAGGGCTACCATTCATCTACCATTCATCCACCACTCATCTACCATTCATCTACCAAAGAGCCACCATTCATCTACCATAGAGCCACCATTCATCTACCACTCATCTACCATTCATCTACCATAGAGCCACCATTCATCTACCATAGAGCCACCATTCATCTACCATAGAGCCATCATTCATCTACCATAGGGCTACCATTCATCTACCATTCATCCACCACTCATCTACTATTCATCTACCCTAGAGCCACCATTCATCTAACATAGAGCCACCATTCATCTACCATAGAGCCACCATTCATCTACCATAAAGCCACTATTCATCTACCATAGAGTCACCATTCATCTACCATAGAGCCACCATTCATCTACCATAGGGCTACCATTCATCTACCATTCATCTACCATTCATCCACTATCCACCATTCATCTACCATTCATCTACCATTCATCCACTATCCACCATTCATCTACCATAGAGCCACCATTCATCCACCACTCATCTACCATTCATCTACCATAGAGCCACCATTCATCTACCATAGAGCCACCATTCATCTACCATAGAGCCACCATTCATCTACCATAGGGCTACCATTCATCTACCATTCATCCACCACTCATCTACCATTCATCTACCATAGAGCCACCATTCATCTACCGTAGAGCCACCATTCATCTACCATAGAGGTACCTTTCATCTAAAATAGACCCACCATTCATATCTACCATAGAGCCACCATTCTCCTACCATAGAGCCACCATTCATCTACCATAGAGCCACCATTCATCTACCATAGAGCCACCATTCATCTACCATAGAGCCACCATTCATCTACCATAGAGCCACAATTCATCTACCATAGAGCCACCATTCATCCACCACTCATCTACCATTCATCCACCATAGAGCCACCATTCATATACCATAGAGCCACCATTCATCTACCATAGAGCCACCATTCATCTATCATAGAGCCACCTTTCATCTACCAAAGCGCTACCATTCATCTACCATAGAGCCACCATTCATCTACCATAGAGCCAACATTCATCTACCATAGAGCCACCATTCATCTACCATAGAGCCGCCATTCATCAACCATAGAGCCACCATTCATCTACCATAGAGCCACCATTCATCTACCATAGAGCCACCATTCATCTACCATTGGGCTACCATTCATCTACCATTCATCCACCACTCATCTACCATTCATCCTACCATAGAACCACCATTCATCTACCATAGAGCCACCATTCATCTACCATTGGGCTACCATTCATCTACCATTCATCCACCACTCATCTACCATTCATCTACCATAGAGCCACCATTCATCTACCATAGAGCCACCATTCATCTAACATAGAGCCACCATGAAGCTACCATTCATCTACCATTCATCCACCACTCATCTACCATTCATCTAATATAGAGCCACCATTCATCTACCATAGAGCCACCATTCATCTACCATAGAGCCACCATACATATCTACCATAGAGCCACAATTCTCCTACCATAGAGCCACCATTCATCTACCATAGAGCCACCATTCATCTACCATAGAGCCACCATTCATCTACCATAGAGCCATCATTCATCTACCATAGAGTCGCCATTCATCTTCCATAGAGTCGCCATTCATCTACCATAGAGCCGCCATTCATCTACCATAGAGCCACCATTCATCTACCATAGAGCCACCATTCATCTACCATAGAGCCACCATTCATTTACCATAGGGCTACCATAGGGCTACCATTCATCTAATATAGAGCCACCATTCATCTACCATAGAGCCACCATTCATCTACCATAGAGCCACCATACATATCTACCATAGAGCCACAATTCTCCTACCATAGAGCCACCATTCATCTACCATAGAGCCACCATTCATCTACCATAGAGCCACCATTCATCTACCATTGGGCTACCATTCATCTACCATTCATCCACCACTCATCTACCATTCATCTACCATAGAGCCACCATTCATCTACCATAGAGCCACCATTCATCTAACATAGAGCCACCATGAAGCTACCATTCATCTACCATTCATCCACCACTCATCTACCATTCATCTAATATAGAGCCACCATTCATCTACCATAGAGCCACCATTCATCTACCATAGAGCCACCATACATATCTACCATAGAGCCACAATTCTCCTACCATAGAGCCACCATTCATCTACCATAGAGCCACCATTCATCTACCATAGAGCCACCATTCATCTACCATAGAGCCACCATTCATCTACCATAGAGCCACCATTCATCTACCATAGAGCCATCATTCATCTACCATAGAGTCGCCATTCATCTTCCATAGAGTCGCCATTCATCTACCATAGAGCCGCCATTCATCTACCATAGAGCCACCATTCATCTACCATAGAGCCACCATTCATCTACCATAGAGCCACCATTCATTTACCATAGGGCTACCATAGGGCTACCATTCATCTACCATTCATCCACTATTCATCTACCACAGAGCCACCATTTATCTACCATAGAGCCACCATTCATCTACCATAGAGCAAACATTCATCTACCATAGAGCTGCCATTCATCTACCATTCATCCACCACTCATCTACCATAGAGCCACCATTCATCTACCATAAAGCCACCATTCATCTATCAAAGGGCCACATTTCATCTACCATGAAACTACCATTCATCTACCATTCATCCACCACTCATCTACTATTCATCTACCCTAGAGCCACCATTCATCTAACATAGAGCCACCATTCATCTACCATAGAGCCATCATTCATCTACCATTCATCCACCACTCATCTACTATTCATCTACCCTAGAGCCACCATTCATCTAACATAGAGCCACCATTCATCTACCATAAAGCCACCATTCATCTACCATAGAGCCACCATTCATCTACCATAGAGCCACCATTCATCTACCATAGGGCTACCATTCATCTACCATTAATCTACCATTCATCCACTATCCACCATTCATCTACCATTCATCTACCATTCATCCACTATCCACCATTCATCTACCATAGAGCCACCATTCATCCACCACTCATCTACCATTCATCTACCATAAAGCCACCATTCATCTACCATAGAGCCACCATTCATCTACCATAGAGCCACCATTCATCTACCATAGAGCCACCATTCGTCTACCATAGGGCTACCATTCATCTACCATTCATCCACCACTCATCTACCATTCATCTACCAAAGAGCCACCATTCATCTACCATAGAGCCACCATTCATCTACCACTCATCTACCATTCATCTACCATAGAGCCACCATTCATCTACCATAGAGCCACCATTCATCTACCATAGAGCCATCATTCATCTACCATAGGGCTACCATTCATCTACCATTCATCCACCACTCATCTACTATTCATCTACCCTAGAGCCACCATTCATCTAACATAGAGCCACCATTCATCTACCATAGAGCCACCATTCATCTACCATAAAGCCACTATTCATCTACCATAGAGTCACCATTCATCTACCATAGAGCCACCATTCATCTACCATAGGGCTACCATTCATCTACCATTCATCTACCATTCATCCACTATCCACCATTCATCTACCATTCATCTACCATTCATCCACTATCCACCATTCATCTACCATAGAGCCACCATTCATCCACCACTCATCTACCATTCATCTACCATAGAGCCACCATTCATCTACCATAGAGCCACCATTCATCTACCATAGAGCCACCATTCATCTACCATAGGGCTACCATTCATCTACCATTCATCCACCACTCATCTACCATTCATCTACCATAGAGCCACCATTCATCTACCGTAGAGCCACCATTCATCTACCATAGAGGTACCTTTCATCTAAAATAGACCCACCATTCATATCTACCATAGAGCCACCATTCTCCTACCATAGAGCCACCATTCATCTACCATAGAGCCACCATTCATCTACCATAGAGCCACCATTCATCTACCATAGAGCCACCATTCATCTACCATAGAGCCACAATTCATCTACCATAGAGCCACCATTCATCCACCACTCATCTACCATTCATCCACCATAGAGCCACCATTCATATACCATAGAGCCACCATTCATCTACCATAGAGCCACCATTCATCTATCATAGAGCCACCTTTCATCTACCAAAGCGCTACCATTCATCTACCATAGAGCCACCATTCATCTACCATAGAGCCAACATTCATCTACCATAGAGCCACCATTCATCTACCATAGAGCCGCCATTCATCAACCATAGAGCCACCATTCATCTACCATAGAGCCACCATTCATCTACCATAGAGCCACCATTCATCTACCATTGGGCTACCATTCATCTACCATTCATCCACCACTCATCTACCATTCATCCTACCATAGAACCACCATTCATCTACCATAGAGCCACCATTCATCTACCATTGGGCTACCATTCATCTACCATTCATCCACCACTCATCTACCATTCATCTACCATAGAGCCACCATTCATCTACCATAGAGCCACCATTCATCTAACATAGAGCCACCATGAAGCTACCATTCATCTACCATTCATCCACCACTCATCTACCATTCATCTAATATAGAGCCACCATTCATCTACCATAGAGCCACCATTCATCTACCATAGAGCCACCATACATATCTACCATAGAGCCACAATTCTCCTACCATAGAGCCACCATTCATCTACCATAGAGCCACCATTCATCTACCATAGAGCCACCATTCATCTACCATAGAGCCATCATTCATCTACCATAGAGTCGCCATTCATCTTCCATAGAGTCGCCATTCATCTACCATAGAGCCGCCATTCATCTACCATAGAGCCACCATTCATCTACCATAGAGCCACCATTCATCTACCATAGAGCCACCATTCATTTACCATAGGGCTACCATAGGGCTACCATTCATCTAATATAGAGCCACCATTCATCTACCATAGAGCCACCATTCATCTACCATAGAGCCACCATACATATCTACCATAGAGCCACAATTCTCCTACCATAGAGCCACCATTCATCTACCATAGAGCCACCATTCATCTACCATAGAGCCACCATTCATCTACCATTGGGCTACCATTCATCTACCATTCATCCACCACTCATCTACCATTCATCTACCATAGAGCCACCATTCATCTACCATAGAGCCACCATTCATCTAACATAGAGCCACCATGAAGCTACCATTCATCTACCATTCATCCACCACTCATCTACCATTCATCTAATATAGAGCCACCATTCATCTACCATAGAGCCACCATTCATCTACCATAGAGCCACCATACATATCTACCATAGAGCCACAATTCTCCTACCATAGAGCCACCATTCATCTACCATAGAGCCACCATTCATCTACCATAGAGCCACCATTCATCTACCATAGAGCCACCATTCATCTACCATAGAGCCACCATTCATCTACCATAGAGCCATCATTCATCTACCATAGAGTCGCCATTCATCTTCCATAGAGTCGCCATTCATCTACCATAGAGCCGCCATTCATCTACCATAGAGCCACCATTCATCTACCATAGAGCCACCATTCATCTACCATAGAGCCACCATTCATTTACCATAGGGCTACCATAGGGCTACCATTCATCTACCATTCATCCACTATTCATCTACCACAGAGCCACCATTTATCTACCATAGAGCCACCATTCATCTACCATAGAGCAAACATTCATCTACCATAGAGCTGCCATTCATCTACCATTCATCCACCACTCATCTACCATAGAGCCACCATTCATCTACCATAAAGCCACCATTCATCTATCAAAGGGCCACATTTCATCTACCATGAAACTACCATTCATCTACCATTCATCCACCACTCATCTACCATTCATCTACCATAGAGCCACCATTCATCTACCATAGAGCCACCATTCATCTACCATAGAGCCACCATACATATCTACCATAGAGCCACAATTCTCCTACCATAGAGCCACCATTCATCTACCATAGAGCCACCATTCATCTACCATAGAGCCACCATTCATCTACCATAGAGCCACCATTCATCTACCATAGAGCCACCATTCATCTACCATTGGGCTACCATTCATCTACCATTCATCCACCACTCATCTACCATTCATCTACCATAGAGCCAACATTCATCTACCATAGAGCCACCATTCATCTAACATAGAGCCACCATGAAGCTACCATTCATCTACCATTCATCCACCACTCATCTACCATTCATCTACCATAGAGCCACCATTCATCTACCATAGAGCCACCATTCATCTACCATAGAGCCACCATTCATCTACCATAGAGCCAACATTCATCTACCATAGAGCTGCCATTCATCTACCATTCATCCACCACTCATCTACCATAGAGCCACCATTCATCTACCATAAAGCCACCATTCATCTATCATAGGGCCACATTTCATCTACCATGAAACTACCATTCATCTACCATTCATCTACCATTCATCCACTATCCAACATTCATCTACCATTCATCTACCATTCATCCACTATCCACCATTCATCTACCATAGAGCCACCATTCATCCACCACTCATCTACCATTCATCTACCATAGTGCCACCATTCATCTACCATAGAGACACCATTCATCTACCACTCATCTACCATTCATCTATTATAGAGCCACCATTCATCTACCATAGAGCCACCATTCATCTACCATAGAGCCATCATTCATCTACCATTCATCCACCACTCATCTACTATTCATCTACCCTAGAGCCACCATTCATCTAACATAGAGCCACCATTCATCTACCATAAAGCCACCATTCATCTACCTTAGAGCCACCATTCATCTACCATAGAGCCACCATTCATCTACCATAGGGCTACCATTCATCTACCATTCATCTACCATTCATCCACTATCCACCATTCATCTACCATAGAGCCACCATTCATCCACCACTCATCTACCATTCATCTACCATAGAGCCACCATTCATCTACCATAGAGCCACCATTCATCTACCATAGAGCCATCATTCATCTACCATAGAGCCACCATTCATCTACCACTCATCTACTATTCATCTACCATAGAGCCACCATTCATCTACCATAGAGCCACCATTCATCTACCATAGAGCCACCATTCGTCTACCATAGGGCTACCATTCATCTACCATTCATCCACCACTCATCTACCATTCATCTACCAAAGAGCCACCATTCATCTACCATAGAGCCACCATTCATCTACCACTCATCTACCATTCATCTACCATAGAGCCACCATTCATCTACCATAGAGCCACCATTCATCTACCATAGAGCCATCATTCATCTACCATAGGGCTACCATTCATCTACCATTCATCCACCACTCATCTACTATTCATCTACCCTAGAGCCACCATTCATCTAACATAGAGCCACCATTCATCTACCATAGAGCCACCATTCATCTACCATAAAGCCACTATTCATCTACCATAGAGTCACCATTCATCTACCATAGAGCCACCATTCATCTACCATAGGGCTACCATTCATCTACCATTCATCTACCATTCATCCACTATCCACCATTCATCTACCATTCATCTACCATTCATCCACTATCCACCATTCATCTACCATAGAGCCACCATTCATCCACCACTCATCTACCATTCATCTACCATAGAGCCACCATTCATCTACCATAGAGCCACCATTCATCTACCATAGAGCCACCATTCATCTACCATAGGGCTACCATTCATCTACCATTCATCCACCACTCATCTACCATTCATCTACCATAGAGCCACCATTCATCTACCGTAGAGCCACCATTCATCTACCATAGAGGTACCTTTCATCTAAAATAGACCCACCATTCATATCTACCATAGAGCCACCATTCTCCTACCATAGAGCCACCATTCATCTACCATAGAGCCACCATTCATCTACCATAGAGCCACCATTCATCTACCATAGAGCCACCATTCATCTACCATAGAGCCACAATTCATCTACCATAGAGCCACCATTCATCCACCACTCATCTACCATTCATCCACCATAGAGCCACCATTCATATACCATAGAGCCACCATTCATCTACCATAGAGCCACCATTCATCTATCATAGAGCCACCTTTCATCTACCAAAGCGCTACCATTCATCTACCATAGAGCCACCATTCATCTACCATAGAGCCAACATTCATCTACCATAGAGCCACCATTCATCTACCATAGAGCCGCCATTCATCAACCATAGAGCCACCATTCATCTACCATAGAGCCACCATTCATCTACCATAGAGCCACCATTCATCTACCATTGGGCTACCATTCATCTACCATTCATCCACCACTCATCTACCATTCATCCTACCATAGAGCCACCATTCATCTACCATAGAGCCACCATTCATCTACCATTGGGCTACCATTCATCTACCATTCATCCACCACTCATCTACCATTCATCTACCATAGAGCCACCATTCATCTACCATAGAGCCACCATTCATCTAACATAGAGCCACCATGAAGCTACCATTCATCTACCATTCATCCACCACTCATCTACCATTCATCTAATATAGAGCCACCATTCATCTACCATAGAGCCACCATTCATCTACCATAGAGCCACCATACATATCTACCATAGAGCCACAATTCTCCTACCATAGAGCCACCATTCATCTACCATAGAGCCACCATTCATCTACCATAGAGCCACCATTCATCTACCATAGAGCCATCATTCATCTACCATAGAGTCGCCATTCATCTTCCATAGAGTCGCCATTCATCTACCATAGAGCCGCCATTCATCTACCATAGAGCCACCATTCATCTACCATAGAGCCACCATTCATCTACCATAGAGCCACCATTCATTTACCATAGGGCTACCATAGGGCTACCATTCATCTAATATAGAGCCACCATTCATCTACCATAGAGCCACCATTCATCTACCATAGAGCCACCATACATATCTACCATAGAGCCACAATTCTCCTACCATAGAGCCACCATTCATCTACCATAGAGCCACCATTCATCTACCATAGAGCCACCATTCATCTACCATTGGGCTACCATTCATCTACCATTCATCCACCACTCATCTACCATTCATCTACCATAGAGCCACCATTCATCTACCATAGAGCCACCATTCATCTAACATAGAGCCACCATGAAGCTACCATTCATCTACCATTCATCCACCACTCATCTACCATTCATCTAATATAGAGCCACCATTCATCTACCATAGAGCCACCATTCATCTACCATAGAGCCACCATACATATCTACCATAGAGCCACAATTCTCCTACCATAGAGCCACCATTCATCTACCATAGAGCCACCATTCATCTACCATAGAGCCACCATTCATCTACCATAGAGCCACCATTCATCTACCATAGAGCCACCATTCATCTACCATAGAGCCATCATTCATCTACCATAGAGTCGCCATTCATCTTCCATAGAGTCGCCATTCATCTACCATAGAGCCGCCATTCATCTACCATAGAGCCACCATTCATCTACCATAGAGCCACCATTCATCTACCATAGAGCCACCATTCATTTACCATAGGGCTACCATAGGGCTACCATTCATCTACCATTCATCCACTATTCATCTACCACAGAGCCACCATTTATCTACCATAGAGCCACCATTCATCTACCATAGAGCAAACATTCATCTACCATAGAGCTGCCATTCATCTACCATTCATCCACCACTCATCTACCATAGAGCCACCATTCATCTACCATAAAGCCACCATTCATCTATCAAAGGGCCACATTTCATCTACCATGAAACTACCATTCATCTACCATTCATCCACCACTCATCTACCATTCATCTACCATAGAGCCACCATTCATCTACCATAGAGCCACCATTCATCTACCATAGAGCCACCATACATATCTACCATAGAGCCACAATTCTCCTACCATAGAGCCACCATTCATCTACCATAGAGCCACCATTCATCTACCATAGAGCCACCATTCATCTACCATAGAGCCACCATTCATCTACCATAGAGCCACCATTCATCTACCATTGGGCTACCATTCATCTACCATTCATCCACCACTCATCTACCATTCATCTACCATAGAGCCAACATTCATCTACCATAGAGCCACCATTCATCTAACATAGAGCCACCATGAAGCTACCATTCATCTACCATTCATCCACCACTCATCTACCATTCATCTACCATAGAGCCACCATTCATCTACCATAGAGCCACCATTCATCTACCATAGAGCCACCATTCATCTACCATAGAGCCAACATTCATCTACCATAGAGCTGCCATTCATCTACCATTCATCCACCACTCATCTACCATAGAGCCACCATTCATCTACCATAAAGCCACCATTCATCTATCATAGGGCCACATTTCATCTACCATGAAACTACCATTCATCTACCATTCATCTACCATTCATCCACTATCCAACATTCATCTACCATTCATCTACCATTCATCCACTATCCACCATTCATCTACCATAGAGCCACCATTCATCCACCACTCATCTACCATTCATCTACCATAGTGCCACCATTCATCTACCATAGAGACACCATTCATCTACCACTCATCTACCATTCATCTATTATAGAGCCACCATTCATCTACCATAGAGCCACCATTCATCTACCATAGAGCCATCATTCATCTACCATTCATCCACCACTCATCTACTATTCATCTACCCTAGAGCCACCATTCATCTAACATAGAGCCACCATTCATCTACCATAAAGCCACCATTCATCTACCTTAGAGCCACCATTCATCTACCATAGAGCCACCATTCATCTACCATAGGGCTACCATTCATCTACCATTCATCTACCATTCATCCACTATCCACCATTCATCTACCATAGAGCCACCATTCATCCACCACTCATCTACCATTCATCTACCATAGAGCCACCATTCATCTACCATAGAGCCACCATTCATCTACCATAGAGCCATCATTCATCTACCATAGAGCCACCATTCATCTACCATAGGGCTACCATTCATCTACCATTCATCCACCACTCATCTACCATTCATCTACCATAGAGCCACCATTCATCTACCATAGAGCCACCATTCATCTACCACTCATCTACTATTCATCTACCATAGAGCCACCATTCATCTACCATAGAGCCACCATTCATCTACCATAGAGCCATCATTCATCTACCATAGGGCTACCATTCATCTACCATTCATCCACCACTCATCTACTATTCATCTACCCTAGAGCCACCATTCATCTAACATAGAGCCACCATTCATCTACCATAGAGCCACCATTCATCTACCATAAAGCCACTATTCATCTACCATAGAGCCACCATTCATCTACCATAGAGCCACCATTCATCTACCATAGGGCTACCATTCATCTACCATTCATCTACCATTCATCCACTATCCACCATTCATCTACCATTCATCTACCATTCATCCACTATCCACCATTCATCTACCATAGAGCCACCATTCATCCACCACTCATCTACCATTCATCTACCATAGAGCCACCATTCATCTACCATAGAGCCACCATTCATCTACCATAGAGCCACCATTCATCTACCATAGAGCCACCATTCATCTACCATAGGGCTACCATTCATCTACCATTCATCCACCACTCATCTACCATTCATCTACCATAGAGCCACCATTCACCTACCATAGAGCCACCATTCATCTACCATAGAGCCACCATTCATCTACCATAGTGCTACCATTCATCTACCTTAGAGCCACCATTCATCTACCATAGAGCCATCATTCATCTACCATAGGGCTACCATTCATATACCATTCATCCACCACTCATCTACCATTCATCTACCATAGAGCCACCATTCATCTACCGTAGAGCCACCATTCATCTACCATAGAGCTACCTTTCATCTAACATAGACCCACCATTCATATCTACCATAGAGCCACCATTCTCCTACCATAGAGCCACCATTCATCTACCATAGAGCCACTATTCATCTACCATAGAGCCACCATTCATCTACCATAGAGCCACCATTCATCTACCATAGAGCCACAATTCATCTACCATAGAGCCACCATTCATCCACCACTCATCTACCATTCATCCACCATAGAGCCACCATTCATATACCATAGAGCCACCATTCATCTACCATAGAGCCACCATTCATCTATCATAGAGCGACCTTTCATCTACCAAAGCGCTACCATTCATCTACCATAGAGCCACCATTCATCTACCATAGAGCCACCATTCATCTACCATAGAGCCACCATTCATTTACCATAGAGCCACCATTCATCTACCATAGAGCCACCATTCATCTACCATAGAGCCACCATTCATCTACCATTGGGCTACCATTCATCTACCATTCATCCACCACTCATCTACCATTCATCTACCATAGAGCCACCATTCATCTACCATAGAGCCACCATTCATCTACCATAGAGCCACTATTCATCTACCATAGAGCCACCATTCATCTACCATAGAGCCACCATTCATCTACCATAGAGCCACAATTCATCTACCATAGAGCCACCATTCATCCACCACTCATCTACCATTCATCCACCATAGAGCCAACATTCATATACCATAGAGCCACCATTCATCTACCATAGAGCCACCATTCATCTACCATAGAGCCACCATTCATCTACCATAGAGCCACCATTCATCTACCATAGAGCCAACATTCATCTACCATAGAGCTGCCATTAATCTACCATTCATCCACCACTCATCTACCATAGAGCCACCATTCATCTACCATAAAGCCACCATTCATCTATCATAGGGCCACATTTCATCTACCATGAAACTACCATTCATCTACCATTCATCCACCACTCATCTACCATTCATCTACCATAGAGCCACCATTCATCTACCATAGAGCCACCATTCATCTACCATAGAGCCACCATACATATCTACCATAGAGCCACAATTCTCCTACCATAGAGCCACCATTCATCTACCATAGAGCCACCATTCATCTACCATAGAGCCACCATTCATCTACCATAGAGCCACCATTCATCTTCCATAGAGCCACCATTCATCTACCATAGAGCCATCATTCATCTACCATAGAGTCGCCATTCATCTTCCATAGAGTCGCCATTCATCTACCATAGAGCCGCCATTCATCTACCATAGAGCCACCATTCATCTACCATAGAGCCACCATTCATCTACCATAGAGCCACCATTCATCTACCATAGGGCTACCATAGGGCTACCATTCATCTACCATTCATCCACTATTCATCTACCACAGAGCCACCATTTATCTACCATAGAGCCACCATTCATCTACCATAGAGCCACCATTCATCCACCACTCATCTACCATTCATCTACCATCGAGCCACCATTCATCTACCCTGGAGCCACCATTCATCTAACATAGAGCCACCATTCATCTACCATAGAGCCACCATTCATCTACCATAGAGCCACCATTCATCTACCATAGAGCCACCATTCATCTACCATAGGGCTACCATTCATCTACCATTCATCTACCATTCATCCACTATCCACCATTCATCTACCATTCATCTACCATTCATCCACTATCCACCATTCATCTACCATAGAGCCACCATTCATCCACCACTCATCTACCATTCATCTACCATAGTGCCACCATTCATCTACCATAGAGACACCATTCATCTACCACTCATCTACCATTCATCTATTATAGAGCCACCATTCATCTACAATAGAGCCACCATTCATCTACCATAGAGCCATCATTCATCTACCATTCATCCACCACTCATCTACTATTCATCTACCCTAGAGCCACCATTCATCTAACATAGAGCCACCATTCATCTACCATAAAGCCACCATTCATCTACCATAGAGCCACCATTCATCTACCATAGAGCCACCATTCATCTACCATAGGGCTACCATTCATCTACCATTCATCTACCATTCATCCACTATCCACCATTCATCTACCATTCATCTACCATTCATCCACTATCCACCATTCATCTACCATAGAGCCACCATTCATCCACCACTCATCTACCATTCATCTACCATAGAGCCACCATTCATCTACCATAGAGCCACCATTCATCTACCATAGAGCCACCATTCATCTACCATAGAGCCACCATTCATCTACTATAGGGCTACCATTCATCTACCATTCATCCACCACTCATCTACCATAGAGCCACCATTCATCTACCATAGAGCCACCATTCATCTACCACAAATCTACCATTCATCTACCATAGAGCCACCATTCATCTACCATAGAGCCACCATTCATCTACCATAGAGCCATCATTCATCTACCATAGGGCTACCATTCATCTACCATTCATCCACCACTCATCTACTATTCATCTACCCTAGAGCCACCATTCATCTAACATAGAGCCACCATTCATCTACCATAGAGCCACCATTCATCTACCATAAAGCCACTATTCATCTACCATAGAGCCACCATTCATCTACCATAGAGCCACCATTCATCTACCATAGGGCTACCATCCATCTACCATTCATCTACCATTCATCCACTATCCACCATTCATCTACCATTCATCTACCATTCATCCACTATCCACCATTCATCTACCATAGAGCCACCATTCATCCACCACTCATCTACCATTCATCTACCATAGAGCCACCATTCATCTACCATAGAGCCACCATTCATCTACCATAGAGCCACCATTCATCTACCATAGAGCCACCATTCATCTACCATAGGGCTACCATTCATCTACCATTCATCCACCACTCATCTACCATTCATCTACCATAGAGCCACCATTCATCTACCGTAGAGCCACCATTCATCTACCATAGAGCTACCTTTCATCTAACATAGACCCACCATTCATATCTACCATAGAGCCACCATTCTCCTACCATAGAGCCACCATTCATCTACCATAGAGCCACCATTCATCTACCATAGAGCCACCATTCATCTACCATAGAGCCACCATTCATCTACCATAGAGCCACAATTCATCTACCATAGAGCCACCATTCATCCACCACTCATCTACCATTCATCCACCATAGAGCCACCATTCATATACCATAGAGCCACCATTCATCTACCATAGAGCCACCATTCATCTATCATAGAGCCACCTTTCATCTACCAAAGCGCTACCATTCATCTACCATAGAGCCACCATTCATCTACCATAGAGCCAACATTCATCTACCATAGAGCCACCATTCATCTACCATAGAGCCACCATTCATCAACCATAGAGCCACCATTCATCTACCATAGGGCTATCATTCATCTACCATTCATCCACCACTCATCTACCATTCAACTACCTTAGAGCCACCATTCATCTACCATAGAGCCACCAATCATTTACCATAGAGCCACCATTCATCTACTATAGAGCCACCATTCATCTACCATAAGGCTACCATTCATCTACCATTCATCTACCATAGAGCCACCATTCATCTACCATAGAGCCACCATTCATCCACCACTCATCTACCATTCATCTACCATAGAGCCACCATTCATCTACCATAGAGCCACCATTCATCTACCATAGAGCCACCATTCATCTACCATAGAGCCGCCATTTATCTACCATATAGCCACCATTCATCCACTACTCATCTACCATTCATCTACTATAGAGCCACCATTCATTTACCATAGAGCCACCATTCATCTACCATAGAGCCACCATTCATTTACCATAGAGCCACCATTCATCTACCATAGAGCCACCATTCATCTACCATAGAGCCACCATTCATCTACCATTGGGCTACCATTCATCTACCATTCATCCACCAGTCATCTACCATTCATCCTACCATAGAGCCACCATTCATCTACCATAGAGCCACCATTCATCTACCATTGGGCTACCATTCATCTACCATTCATCCACCACTCATCTACCATTCATCTACCATAGAGCCAACATTCATCTACCATAGAGCCACCATTCATCTAACATAGAGCCACCATGAAGCTACCATTCATCTACCATTTATCCACCACTCATCTACCATTCATCTACCATAGAGCCACCATTCATCTACCATAGAGCCACCATTCATCTACCATAGAGCCACCATTCATCTACCATAGAGCCAACATTCATCTACCATAGAGCTGCCATTCATCTACCATTCATCCACCACTCATCTACCATAGAGCCACCATTCATCTACCATAAAGCCACCATTCATCTATCATAGGGCCACATTTCATCTACCATGAAACTACCATTCATCTACCATTCATCCACCACTCATCTACCATTCATCTACCATAGAGCCACCATTCATCTACCATAGAGCCACCATTCATCTACCATAGAGCCACCATACATATCTACCATAGAGCCACAATTCTCCTACCATAGAGCCACCATTCATCTACCATAGAGCCACCATTCATCTACCATAGAGCCACCATTCATCTACCATAGAGCCACCATTCATCTTCCATAGAGCCACCATTCATCTACCATAGAGCCATCATTCATCCACCACTCATCTACCATTCATCCACCATAGAGCCACCATTCATATACCATAGAGCCACCATTCATCTACCATAGAGCCACCATTCATCTATCATAGAGCCACCTTTCATCTACCAAAGCGCTACCATTCATCTACCATAGAGCCACCATTCATCTACCATAGAGCCAACATTCATCTACCATAGAGCCACCATTCATCTACCATAGAGCCACCATTCATCAACCATAGAGCCACCATTCATCTACCATAGGGCTATCATTCATCTACCATTCATCCACCACTCATCTACCATTCAACTACCTTAGAGCCACCATTCATCTACCATAGAGCCACCAATCATTTACCATAGAGCCACCATTCATCTACTATAGAGCCACCATTCATCTACCATAAGGCTACCATTCATCTACCATTCATCTACCATAGAGCCACCATTCATCTACCATAGAGCCACCATTCATCCACCACTCATCTACCATTCATCTACCATAGAGCCACCATTCATCTACCATAGAGCCACCATTCATCTACCATAGAGCCACCATTCATCTACCATAGAGCCGCCATTTATCTACCATATAGCCACCATTCATCCACTACTCATCTACCATTCATCTACTATAGAGCCACCATTCATTTACCATAGAGCCACCATTCATCTACCATAGAGCCACCATTCATTTACCATAGAGCCACCATTCATCTACCATAGAGCCACCATTCATCTACCATAGAGCCACCATTCATCTACCATTGGGCTACCATTCATCTACCATTCATCCACCAGTCATCTACCATTCATCCTACCATAGAGCCACCATTCATCTACCATAGAGCCACCATTCATCTACCATTGGGCTACCATTCATCTACCATTCATCCACCACTCATCTACCATTCATCTACCATAGAGCCAACATTCATCTACCATAGAGCCACCATTCATCTAACATAGAGCCACCATGAAGCTACCATTCATCTACCATTTATCCACCACTCATCTACCATTCATCTACCATAGAGCCACCATTCATCTACCATAGAGCCACCATTCATCTACCATAGAGCCACCATTCATCTACCATAGAGCCAACATTCATCTACCATAGAGCTGCCATTCATCTACCATTCATCCACCACTCATCTACCATAGAGCCACCATTCATCTACCATAAAGCCACCATTCATCTATCATAGGGCCACATTTCATCTACCATGAAACTACCATTCATCTACCATTCATCCACCACTCATCTACCATTCATCTACCATAGAGCCACCATTCATCTACCATAGAGCCACCATTCATCTACCATAGAGCCACCATACATATCTACCATAGAGCCACAATTCTCCTACCATAGAGCCACCATTCATCTACCATAGAGCCACCATTCATCTACCATAGAGCCACCATTCATCTACCATAGAGCCACCATTCATCTTCCATAGAGCCACCATTCATCTACCATAGAGCCATCATTCATCTACCATAGAGTCGCCATTCATCTTCCATAGAGTCGCCATTCATCTACCATAGAGCCGCCATTCATCTACCATAGAGCCACCATTCATCTACCATAGAGCCACCATTCATCTACCATAGAGCCACCATTCATCTACCATAGGGCTACCATAGGGCTACCATTCATCTACCATTCATCCACTATTCATCTACCACAGAGCCACCATTTATCTACCATAGAGCCACCATTCATCTACCATAGAGCCACCATTCATCCACCACTCATCTACCATTCATCTACCATCGAGCCACCATTCATCTACCCTGGAGCCACCATTCATCTAACATAGAGCCACCATTCATCTACCATAGAGCCACCATTCATCTACCATAAAGCCACCATTCATCTACCATAGAGCCACCATTCATCTACCATAGAGCCACCATTCATCTACCATAGGGCTACCATTCATCTACCATTCATCTACCATTCATCCACTATCCACCATTCATCTACCATTCATCTACCATTCATCCACTATCCACCATTCATCTACCATAGAGCCACCATTCATCCACCACTCATCTACCATTCATCTACCATAGTGCCACCATTCATCTACCATAGAGACACCATTCATCTACCACTCATCTACCATTCATCTATTATAGAGCCACCATTCATCTACAATAGAGCCACCATTCATCTACCATAGAGCCATCATTCATCTACCATTCATCCACCACTCATCTACTATTCATCTACCCTAGAGCCACCATTCATCTAACATAGAGCCACCATTCATCTACCATAAAGCCACCATTCATCTACCATAGAGCCACCATTCATCTACCATAGAGCCACCATTCATCTACCATAGGGCTACCATTCATCTACCATTCATCTACCATTCATCCACTATCCACCATTCATCTACCATTCATCTACCATTCATCCACTATCCACCATTCATCTACCATAGAGCCACCATTCATCCACCACTCATCTACCATTCATCTACCATAGAGCCACCATTCATCTACCATAGAGCCACCATTCATCTACCATAGAGCCACCATTCATCTACCATAGAGCCACCATTCATCTACTATAGGGCTACCATTCATCTACCATTCATCCACCACTCATCTACCATAGAGCCACCATTCATCTACCATAGAGCCACCATTCATCTACCATAAATCTACCATTCATCTACCATAGAGCCACCATTCATCTACCATAGAGCCACCATTCATCTACCATAGAGCCATCATTCATCTACCATAGGGCTACCATTCATCTACCATTCATCCACCACTCATCTACTATTCATCTACCCTAGAGCCACCATTCATCTAACATAGAGCCACCATTCATCTACCATAGAGCCACCATTCATCTACCATAAAGCCACTATTCATCTACCATAGAGCCACCATTCATCTACCATAGAGCCACCATTCATCTACCATAGGGCTACCATCCATCTACCATTCATCTACCATTCATCCACTATCCACCATTCATCTACCATTCATCTACCATTCATCCACTATCCACCATTCATCTACCATAGAGCCACCATTCATCCACCACTCATCTACCATTCATCTACCATAGAGCCACCATTCATCATTCATCTACCATAGAGCCACCATTCATCTACCATAGAGCCACCATTCATCTACCATAGGGCTACCATTCATCTACCATTCATCCACCACTCATCTACCATTCATCTACCATAGAGCCACCATTCATCTACCGTAGAGCCACCATTCATCTACCATAGAGCTACCTTTCATCTAACATAGACCCACCATTCATATCTACCATAGAGCCACCATTCTCCTACCATAGAGCCACCATTCATCTACCATAGAGCCACCATTCATCTACCATAGAGCCACCATTCATCTACCATAGAGCCACCATTCATCTACCATAGAGCCACAATTCATCTACCATAGAGCCACCATTCATCCACCACTCATCTACCATTCATCCACCATAGAGCCACCATTCATATACCATAGAGCCACCATTCATCTACCATAGAGCCACCATTCATCTATCATAGAGCCACCTTTCATCTACCAAAGCGCTACCATTCATCTACCATAGAGCCACCATTCATCTACCATAGAGCCAACATTCATCTACCATAGAGCCACCATTCATCTACCATAGAGCCACCATTCATCAACCATAGAGCCACCATTCATCTACCATAGGGCTATCATTCATCTACCATTCATCCACCACTCATCTACCATTCAACTACCTTAGAGCCACCATTCATCTACCATAGAGCCACCAATCATTTACCATAGAGCCACCATTCATCTACTATAGAGCCACCATTCATCTACCATAAGGCTACCATTCATCTACCATTCATCTACCATAGAGCCACCATTCATCTACCATAGAGCCACCATTCATCCACCACTCATCTACCATTCATCTACCATAGAGCCACCATTCATCTACCATAGAGCCACCATTCATCTACCATAGAGCCACCATTCATCTACCATAGAGCCGCCATTTATCTACCATATAGCCACCATTCATCCACTACTCATCTACCATTCATCTACTATAGAGCCACCATTCATTTACCATAGAGCCACCATTCATCTACCATAGAGCCACCATTCATTTACCATAGAGCCACCATTCATCTACCATAGAGCCACCATTCATCTACCATAGAGCCACCATTCATCTACCATTGGGCTACCATTCATCTACCATTCATCCACCAGTCATCTACCATTCATCCTACCATAGAGCCACCATTCATCTACCATAGAGCCACCATTCATCTACCATTGGGCTACCATTCATCTACCATTCATCCACCACTCATCTACCATTCATCTACCATAGAGCCAACATTCATCTACCATAGAGCCACCATTCATCTAACATAGAGCCACCATGAAGCTACCATTCATCTACCATTTATCCACCACTCATCTACCATTCATCTACCATAGAGCCACCATTCATCTACCATAGAGCCACCATTCATCTACCATAGAGCCACCATTCATCTACCATAGAGCCAACATTCATCTACCATAGAGCTGCCATTCATCTACCATTCATCCACCACTCATCTACCATAGAGCCACCATTCATCTACCATAAAGCCACCATTCATCTATCATAGGGCCACATTTCATCTACCATGAAACTACCATTCATCTACCATTCATCTACCATTCATCCACTATCCAACATTCATCTACCATTCATCTACCATTCATCCACTATCCACCATTCATCTACCATAGAGCCACCATTCATCCACCACTCATCTACCATTCATCTACCATAGTGCCACCATTCATCTACCATAGAGACACCATTCATCTACCACTCATCTACCATTCATCTATTATAGAGCCACCATTCATCTACCATAGAGCCACCATTCATCTACCATAGAGCCATCATTCATCTACCATTCATCCACCACTCATCTACTATTCATCTACCCTAGAGCCACCATTCATCTAACATAGAGCCACCATTCATCTACCATAAAGCCACCATTCATCTACCATAGAGCCACCATTCATCTACCATAGAGCCACCATTCATCTACCATAGGGCTACCATTCATCTACCATTCATCTACCATTCATCCACTATCCACCATTCATCTACCATAGAGCCACCATTCATCCACCACTCATCTACCATTCATCTACCATAGAGCCACCATTCATCTACCATAGAGCCACCATTCATCTACCATAGAGCCATCATTCATCTACCATAGAGCCACCATTCATCTACCATAGGGCTACCATTCATCTACCATTCATCCACCACTCATCTACCATTCATCTACCATAGAGCCACCATTCATCTACCATAGAGCCACCATTCATCTACCACTCATCTACTATTCATCTACCATAGAGCCACCATTCATCTACCATAGAGCCACCATTCATCTACCATAGAGCCATCATTCATCTACCATAGGGCTACCATTCATCTACCATTCATCCACCACTCATCTACTATTCATCTACCCTAGAGCCACCATTCATCTAACATAGAGCCACCATTCATCTACCATAGAGCCACCATTCATCTACCATAAAGCCACTATTCATCTACCATAGAGCCACCATTCATCTACCATAGAGCCACCATTCATCTACCATAGGGCTACCATTCATCTACCATTCATCTACCATTCATCCACTATCCACCATTCATCTACCATTCATCTACCATTCATCCACTATCCACCATTCATCTACCATAGAGCCACCATTCATCCACCACTCATCTACCATTCATCTACCATAGAGCCAACATTCATCTACCATAGAGCCACCATTCATCTACCATAGAGCCACCATTCATCTACCATAGAGCCACCATTCATCTACCATAGGGCTACCATTCATCTACCATTCATCCACCACTCATCTACCATTCATCTACCATAGAGCCACCATCCACCTACAATAGAGCCACCATTCATCTACCATAGAGCCACCATTCATCTACCATAGTGCTACCATTCATCTACCTTAGAGCCACCATTCATCTACCATAGAGCCATCATTCATCTACCATAGGGCTACCATTCATATACCATTCATCCACCACTCATCTACCATTCATCTACCATAGAGCCACCATTCATCTACCGTAGAGCCACCATTCATCTACCATAGAGCTACCTTTCATCTAACATAGACCCACCATTCATATCTACCATAGAGCCACCATTCTCCTACCATAGAGCCACCATTCATCTACCATAGAGCCACTATTCATCTACCATAGAGCCACCATTCATCTACCATAGAGCCACCATTCATCTACCATAGAGCCACAATTCATCTACCATAGAGCCACCATTCATCCACCACTCATCTACCATTCATCCACCATAGAGCCACCATTCATATACCATAGAGCCACCATTCATCTACCATAGAGCCACCATTCATCTATCATAGAGCGACCTTTCATCTACCAAAGCGCTACCATTCATCTACCATAGAGCCACCATTCATCTACCATAGAGCCAACATTCATCTACCATAGAGCCACCATTCATCTACCATAGAGCCAACATTCATCAACCATAGAGCCACCATTCATCTACCATAGGGCTATCATTCATCTACCATTCAACCACCACTCATCTACCATTCAACTACCTTAGAGCCACCATTCATCTACCATAGAGCCACCAATCATTTACCATAGAGCCACCATTCATCTACTATAGAGCCACCATTCATCTACCATAAGGCTTCCATTCATCTACCATTCATCAACCACTCATCTACCATTCATCTACCATAGAGCCACCATTCATCTACCATAGAGCCACCATTCATCTACCATAGAGCCACCATTCATCTACCATAGAGCCGCCATTCATCTACCATAGAACCACCATTCATCCACCACTCATCTACCATTCATCTACCATAGAGCCACCATTCATCTACCATAGAGCCACCATTCATCTACCATAGAGCCACCATTCATCAACCATAGAGCCACCATTCATCTACCATAGGGCTACCATTCATCTACCATTCATCCACCACTCATCTACCATTCATCTACCTTAGAGCCACCATTCATCTACCATAGAGCCACCATTCATCTACCATAGAGCCACCATTCATCTACTATAGAGCCACCATTCATCTACCATAAGGCTACCATTCATCTACCATTCATCAACCACTCATCTATCATTCATCTACCATAGAGCCACCATTCATCTACCATAGAGCCACCATTCATATACCATAGAGCCACCATTCATCTACCATAGAGCCGCCATTCATCTACCATAGAACCACCATTCATCCACAACTCATCTACCATTCATCTACCATAGAGCCAACATTCATCTACCATAGAGCCGCCAATCATCTACCATAGAGCCACCATTCATCTACTATAGAGCCACCATTCATCTACCATAAGGCTACCATTCATCTACCATTCATCAACCACTCATCTACCATAGAGCCACCATTCATCTACCATAGAGCCGCCATTCATCTACCATAGAACCACCATTCATCAACCACTCATCTACCATTCATCTACCAAAGAGCCACCATTCATCTACCATAGAGCCACCAATCCTCTACCATAGAGCCACCATTCATCTACTATAGAGCCACCATTCATCTACCATAAGGCTACCGTTCATCTACCATTCATCAACCACTCATCTACCATTCATCTACCATAGAGCCACCATTCATCTACCAAAGAGCCACCATTCATCTACCATAGAGCCACCATTCATCTACCATAGAGCCGCCATTCATCTACCATAGAACCACCATTCATCCACCACTCATCTACCATTCATCTACCATAGAGCCACCATTCATCTACCATAGAGCCACCATTCATCTACCATAGAGCCACCATTCATTTACCATAGAGCCACCATTCATCTACCATAGAGCCACCATTCATTTACCATAGACCCACCATTCATCTACCATAGAGCCACCATTCATCTACCATAGAGCCACCATTCATCTACCATTGGGCTACCATTCATCTACCATTCATCCACCACTCATCTACCATTTATCCTACCATAGAGCCACCATTCATCTACCATAGAGCCACCATTCATCTACCATTGGGCTACCATTCATCTACCATTCATCCACCACTCATCTACCATTCATCTACCATAGAGCCACCATTCATCTACCATAGAGCCACCATTCATCTAACATAGAGCCACCATGAAGCTACCATTCATCTACCATTCATCCACCACTCATCTACCATTCATCTACCATAGAGCCACCATTCATCTAACATAGAGCCACCATTCATCTACCATAGAGCCACCATTCATCTACCATAGAGCAAACATTCATCTACCATAGAGCTGCCATTCATCTACCATTCATCCACCACTCATCTACCATAGAGCCACCATTCATCTACCATAAAGCCACCATTCATCTATCATAGGGCCACATTTCATCTACCATGAAACTACCATTCATCTACCATTCATCCACCACTCATCTACCATTCATCTTCCATAGAGCCACCATTCATCTACCATAGAGCCACCATTCATCTACCATAGAGCCACCATACATATCTACCGTAGAGCCACAATTCTCCTACCATAGAGCCACCATTCATCTACCATAGAGCCACCATTTATCTACCATAGAGCCACCATTCATCTACCATAGAGCCACCATTCATCTACCATAGAGCCACCATTCATCTACCATAGAGCCACCATTCATCTACCATAGAGTCGCCATTCATCTTCCATAGAGTCGCCATTCATCTACCATAGAGCCGCCATTCATCTACCATAGAGCCACGATTCATTTACCATAGAGCCACCATTCATCTACCATAGAGCCACCATTCATCTACCATAGGGCTACCATAGGGCTACCATTCATCTACCATTCATCCACTATTCATCTACCAAAGAGCCACCATTTATCTACCATAGAGCCACCATTCATCTACCATAGAGCCACCATTCATCCACCACTCATCTACCATTCATCTACCATCGAGCCACCATTCATCTACCCTAGAGCCACCATTCATCTAACATAGAGCCACCATTCATCTACCATAGAGCCACCATTCATCTACCATAAAGCCACCATTCATCTACCATAGAGCCACCATTCATCTACCATAGAGCCACCATTCATCTACCATAGGGCTACCATTCATCTACCATTCATCTACCATTCATCCACTATCCACCATTCATCTACCATTCATCTACCATTCATCCACTATCCACCATTCATCTACCATAGAGCCACCATTCATCCACCACTCATCTACCATTCATCTACCATAGTGCCACCATTCATCTACCATAGAGACACCATTCATCTACCACTCATCTACCATTCATCTATTATAGAGCCACCATTCATCTACCATAGAGCCACCATTCATCTACCATAGAGCCATCATTCATCTACCATAGAGCCGCCATTTATCTACCATAGAGCCACCATTCATCCACTACTCATCTACCATTCATCTACTATAGAGCCACCATTCATTTACCATAGAGCGACCATTCATCTACCATAGAGCCACCATTCATTTACCATAGAGCCACCATTCATCTACCATAGAGCCACCATTCATCTACCATAGAGCCACCATTCATCTACCATTGGGCTACCATTCATCTACCATTCATCCACCAGTCATCTACCATTCATCCTACCATAGAGCCACCATTCATCTACCATAGAGCCACCATTCATCTACCATTGGGCTACCATTCATCTACCATTCATCCACCACTCATCTACCATTCATCTACCATAGAGCCACCATTCATCTACCATAGAGCCACCATTCATCTAACATAGAGCCACCATGAAGCTACCATTCATCTACCATTCATCCACCACTCATCTACCATTCATCTACCATAGAGCCACCATTCATCTACCATAGAGCCACCATTCATCTACCATAGAGCCACCATTCATCTACCATAGAGCCAACATTCATCTACCATAGAGCTGCCATTCATCTACCATTCATCCACCACTCATCTACCATAGAGCCACCATTCATCTACCATAAAGCCACCATTCATCTATCATAGGGCCACATTTAATCTACCATGAAACTACCATTCATCTACCATTCATCTACCATTCATCCACTATCCACCATTCATCTACCATTCATCTACCATTCATCCACTATCCACCATTCATCTACCATTGAGCCACCATTCATCCACCACTCATCTACCATTCATCTACCATAGTGCCACCATTCATCTACCATAGAGACACCATTCATCTACCACTCATCTACCATTCATCTATTATAGAGCCACCATTCATCTACCATAGAGCCACCATTCATCTACCATAGAGCCATCATTCATCTACCATTCATCCACCACTCATCTACTATTCATCTACCCTAGAGCCACCATTCATCTAACATAGAGCCACCATTCATCTACCATAAAGCCACCATTCATCTACCATAGAGCCACCATTCATCTACCATAGAGCCACCATTCATCTACTATAGGGCTACCATTCATCTACCATTCATCTACCATTCATCCACTATCCACCATTCATCTACCATAGAGCCACCATTCATCCACCACTCATCTACCATTCATCTACCATAGAGCCACCATTCATCTACCATAGAGCCACCATTCATCTACCATAGAGCCACCACTCATCTACCATAGAGCCACCATTCATCTACCATAGGGCTACCATTCATCTACCATTCATCCACCACTCATCTACCATTCATCTACCATAGAGCCACCATTCATCTACCATAGAGCCACCATTCATCTACCACTCATCTACTATTCATCTACCATAGAGCCACCATTCATCTACCGTAGAGCCACCATTCATCTACCATAGAGCCATCATTCATCTACCATAGGGCTACCATTCATCTACCATTCATCCACCACTCATCTACTATTCATCTACCCTAGAGCCACCATTCATCTAACATAGAGCCACCATTCATCTACCATAGAGCCACCATTCATCTACCATGAAGCCACTATTCATCTACCATAGAGCCACCATTCATCTACCATAGAGCCACCATTCATCTACCATAGGGCTACCATTCATCTAACATTCATCTACCATTCATCCACTATCCACCATTCATCTACCATTCATCTACCATTCATCCACTATCCACCATTCATCTACCATAGAGCCACCATTCATCCACCACTCATCTACCATTCATCTACCATAGAGCCACCATTCATCTACCATAGAGCCACCATTCATCTACCATAGAGCCACCATTCATCTACCATAGAGCCACCATTCATCTACCATAGGGCTACCATTCATCTACCATTCATCCACCACTCATCTACCATTCATCTACCATAGAGCCACCATTCACCTACCATAGAGCCACCATTCATCTACCATAGAGCCACCATTCATCTACCATAGTGCTACCATTCATCTACCTTAGAGCCACCATTCATCTACCATAGAGCCATCATTCATCTACCATAGGGCTACCATTCATATACCATTCATCCACCACTCATCTACCATTCATCTACCATAGAGCCACCATTCATCTACCGTAGAGCCACCATTCATCTACCATAGAGCTACCTTTCATCTAACATAGACCCACCATTCATATCTACCATAGAGCCACCATTCTCCTACCATAGAGCCACCATTCATCTACCATAGAGCCACTATTCATCTACCATAGAGCCACCATTCATCTACCATAGAGCCACCATTCATCTACCATAGAGCCACAATTCATCTACCATAGAGCCACCATTCATCCACCACTCATCTACCATTCATCCACCATAGAGCCACCATTCATATACCATAGAGCCATCATTCATCTACCATAGAGCCACCATTCATCTATCATAGAGCGACCTTTCATCTACCAAAGCGCTACCATTCATCTACCATAGAGCCACCATTCATCTACCATAGAGCCAACATTCATCTACCATAGAGCCACCATTCATCTACCATAGAGCCAACATTCATCAACCATAGAGCCACCATTCATCTACCATAGGGCTATCATTCATCTACCATTCAACCACCACTCATCTACCATTCAACTACCTTAGAGCCACCATTCATCTACCATAGAGCCACCAATCATTTACCATAGAGCCACCATTCATCTACTATAGAGCCACCATTCATCTACCATAAGGCTACCATTCATCTACTATTCATCAACCACTCATCTACCATTCATCTACCATAGAGCCACCATTCATCTACCATAGAGCCACCATTCATCTACCATAGAGCCACCATTCATCTACCATAGAGCCGCCATTCATCTACCATAGAACCACCATTCATCCACCACTCATCTACCATTCATCTACCATAGAGCCACCATTCATCTACCATAGAGCCACCATTCATCTACCATAGAGCCACCATTCATCAACCATAGAGCCACCATTCATCTACCATAGGGCTACCATTCATCTACCATTCATCCACCACTCATCTACCATTCATCTACCTTAGAGCCACCATTCATTTACCATAGAGCCACCATTCATCTACCATAGAGCCACCATTCATCTACTATAGAGCCACCATTCATCTACCATAAGGCTACCATTCATCTACCATTCATCAACCACTCATCTATCATTCATCTACCATAGAGCCACCATTCATCTACCATAGAGCCACCATTCATATACCATAGAGCCACCATTCATCTACCATAGAGCCGCCATTCATCTACCATAGAACCACCATTCATCCACAACTCATCTACCATTCATCTACCATAGAGCCAACATTCATCTACCATAGAGCCGCCAATCATCTACCATAGAGCCACCATTCATCTACTATAGAGCCACCATTCATCTACCATAAGGCTACCATTCATCTACCATTCATCAACCACTCATCTACCATTCATCTACCATAGAGCCACCATTCATCTACCACAGAGCCGCCATTCATCTACCATAGAACCACCATTCATCCACCACTCATCTACCATTCATCTACCAAAGAGCCACCATTCATCTACCATAGAGCCACCAATCATCTACCATAGAGCCACCATTCATCTACTATAGAGCCACCATTCATCTACCATAAGGCTACCGTTCATCTACCATTCATCAACCACTCATCTACCATTCATCTACCATAGAGCCACCATTCATCTACCATAGTGCTACCATTCATCTACCTTAGAGCCACCATTCATCTACCATAGAGCCATCATTCATCTACCATAGGGCTACCATTCATCTACCATTCATCCACCACTCATCTACCATTCATCTACCATAGAGCCACCATTCATCTACCGTAGAGCCACCATTCATCTACCATAGAGCTACCTTTCATCTAACATAGACCCACCATTCATATCTACCATAGAGCCACCATTCTCCTACCATAGAGCAACCATTCATCTACCATAGAGCCACCATTCATCTACCATAGAGCCACCATTCATCTACCATAGAGCCACCATTCATCTACCGTAGAGCCACAATTCATCTACCATAGAGCCACCATTCATCCACCACTCATCTACCATTCATCCACCATAGAGCCACCATTCATATACCATAGAGCCACCATTCATCTACCATAGAGCCACCATTCATCTATCATAGAGCCACCTTTCATCTACCAAAGCGCTACCATTCATCTACCATAGAGCCACCATTCATCTACCATAGAGCCAACATTCATCTACCATAGAGCCACCATTCATCTACCATAGAGCCACCATTCATCAACCATAGAGCCACCATTCATCTACCATAGGGCTATCATTCATCTACCATTCATCCACCACTCATCTACCATTCAACTACCTTAGAGCCACCATTCATCTACCATAGAGCCACCAATCATTTACCATAGAGCCACCATTCATCTACTATAGAGCCACCATTCATCTACCATAAGGCTACCATTCATCTACCATTCATCTACAATAGAGCCACCATTCATCTACCATAGAGCCACCATTCATCCACCACTCATCTACCATTCATCTACCATAGAGCCACCATTCATCTACCATAGAGCCACCATTCATCTACCATAGAGCCACCATTCATCTACCATAGAGCCGCCATTTATCTACCATAGAGCCACCATTCATCCACTACTCATCTACCATTCATCTACTATAGAGCCACCATTCATTTACCATAGAGCCACCATTCATCTACCATAGAGCCACCATTCATTTACCATAGAGCCACCATTCATCTACCATAGAGCCACCATTCATCTACCATAGAGCCACCATTCATCTACCATTGGGCTACCATTCATCTACCATTCATCCACCACTCATCTACCATTCATCCTACCATAGAGCCACCATTCATCTACCATAGAGCCACCATTCATCTACCATTGGGCTACCATTCATCTACCATTCATCCACCACTCATCTACCATTCATCCACCACTCATCTACCATTCATCCTACCATAGAGCCACCATTCATCTACCAAAGAGCCACCATTCATCTACCATAGAGCCACCATTCATCTAACATAGAGCCACCATGAAGCTACCATTCATCTACCATTCATCCACCACTCATCTACCATTCATCTACCATAGAGCCACCATTCATCTACCATAGAGCCACCATTCATCTACCATAAAGCCACCATTCATCTACCATAGAGCCACCATTCATCTACCATAGAGCCACCATTCATCTACCATAGAGCAAACATTCATCTACCATAGAGCTGCCATTCATCTACCATTCATCCACCACTCATCTACCATAGAGCCACCATTCATCTACCATAAAGCCACCATTCATCTATCATAGGGCCACATTTCATCTACCATGAAACTACAATTCATCTACCATTCATCCACCACTCATCTACCATTCATCTACCATAGAGCCACCATTCATCTACCATAGAGCCACCATTCATCTACCATAGAGCCACTATACATATCTACCATAGAGCCACAATTCTCCTACCATAGAGCCACCATTCATCTACCATAGAGCCCCCATTCATCTACCATAGAGCCACCATTCATCTACCATAGAGCCACCATTCATCTACCATAGAGCCACCATTCATCTACCATAGAGCCACCATTCATCTACCATAGAGTCGCCATTCATCTTCCATAGAGTCGCCATTCATCTACCATAGAGCCGCCATTCATCTACCATAGAGCCACCATTCATCTACCATAGAGCCACCATTCATCTACCATAGAGCCACCATTCATCTACCATAGAGCCACCATTCATCTACCATAGAGCCACCATTCATCTACCATAGAGCCATCATTCATCTACCATAGAGTCGCCATTCATCTTCCATAGAGTCGCCATTCATCTACCATAGAGCCGCCATTCATCTACCATAGAGCCACCATTCATCTACCATAGAGCCACCATTCATCTACCATAGAGCCACCATTCATTTACCATAGGGCTACCATAGGGCTACCATTCATCTACCATTCATCCACTATTCATCTACCACAGAGCCACCATTTATCTACCATAGAGCCACCATTCATCTACCATAGAGCAAACATTCATCTACCATAGAGCTGCCATTCATCTACCATTCATCCACCACTCATCTACCATAGAGCCACCATTCATCTACCATAAAGCCACCATTCATCTATCAAAGGGCCACATTTCATCTACCATGAAACTACCATTCATCTACCATTCATCCACCACTCATCTACCATTCATCTACCATAGAGCCACCATTCATCTACCATAGAGCCACCATTCATCTACCATAGAGCCACCATACATATCTACCATAGAGCCACAATTCTCCTACCATAGAGCCACCATTCATCTACCATAGAGCCACCATTCATCTACCATAGAGCCACCATTCATCTACCATAGAGCCACCATTCATCTACCATAGAGCCACCATTCATCTACCATAGAGCCACCATTCATCTACCATAGAGTCGCCATTCATCTTCCATAGAGTCGCCATTCATCTACCATAGAGCCGCCATTCATCTACCATAGAGCCACCATTCATATACCATAGAGCCACCATTCATCTACCATAGAGCCACCATTCATCTACCATAGGGCTACCATAGGGCTACCATTCATCTACCATTCATCCACTATTCATCTACCAAAGAGCCACCATTTATCTACCATAAAGCCACCATTCATCTACCATAGAGCCACCATTCATCTACCATAGAGCCACCATTCATCTACCATAGAGCAAACATTCATCTACCATAGAGCTGCCATTCATCTACCATTCATCCACCACTCATCTACCATAGAGCCACCATTCATCTACCATAAAGCCACCATTCATCTATCATAGGGCCACATTTCATCTACCATGAAACTACAATTCATCTACCATTCATCCACCACTCATCTACCATTCATCTACCATAGAGCCACCATTCATCTACCATAGAGCAAACATTCATCTACCATAGAGCTGCCATTCATCTACCATTCATCCACCACTCATCTACCATAGAGCCACCATTCATCTACCATAAAGCCACCATTCATCTATCAAAGGGCCACATTTCATCTACCATGAAACTACCATTCATCTACCATTCATCCACCACTCATCTACCATTCATCTACCATAGAGCCACCATTCATCTACCATAGAGCCACCATTCATCTACCATAGAGCCACCATACATATCTACCATAGAGCCACAATTCTCCTACCATAGAGCCACCATTCATCTACCATAGAGCCACCATTCATCTACCATAGGGCTACCATTCATCTACCATTCATCCACTATTCATCTACCACAGAGCCACCATTTATCTACCATAGAGCCACCATTCATCTACCATAGAGCAAACATTCATCTACCATAGAGCTGCCATTCATCTACCATTCATCCACCACTCATCTACCATAGAGCCACCATTCATCTACCATAAAGCCACCATTCATCTATCAAAGGGCCACATTTCATCTACCATGAAACTACCATTCATCTACCATTCATCCACCACTCATCTACCATTCATCTACCATAGAGCCACCATTCATCTACCATAGAGCCACCATTCATCTACCATAGAGCCACCATACATATCTACCATAGAGCCACAATTCTCCTACCATAGAGCCACCATTCATCTACCATAGAGCCACCATTCATCTACCATAGAGCCACCATTCATCTACCATAGAGCCACCATTCATCTACCATAGAGCCACCATTCATCTACCATAGAGCCACCATTCATCTACCATAGAGTCGCCATTCATCTTCCATAGAGTCGCCATTCATCTACCATAGAGCCGCCATTCATCTACCATAGAGCCACCATTCATCTACCATAGAGCCACCATTCATCTACCATAGAGCCACCATTCATCTACCATAGGGCTACCATAGGGCTACCATTCATCTACCATTCATCCACTATTCATCTACCAAAGAGCCACCATTTATCTACCATAGAGCCACCATTCATCTACCATAGAGCCACCATTCATCCACCACTCATCTACCATTCATCTACCATCGAGCCACCATTCATCTACCCTAGAGCCACCATTCATCTAACATAGAGCCACCATTCATCTACCATAGAGCCACCATTCATCTACCATAAAGCCACCATTCATCTACCATAGAGCCACCATTCATCTACCATAGGGCTACCATTCATCTACCATTCATCTACCATTCATCCACTATCCACCATTCATCTACCATTCATCTACCATTCATCCACTATCCACCATTCATCTACCATAGAGCCACCATTCATCCACCACTCATCTACCATTCATCTACCATAGTGCCACCATTCATCTACCATAGAGACACCATTCATCTACCACTCATCAACCATTCATCTATTATAGAGCCACCATTCATCTACCATAGAGCCACCATTCATCTACCATAGAGCCATCATTCATCTACCATTCATCCACCACTCATCTACTATTCATCTACCCTAGAGCCACCATTCATCTAACATAGAGCCACCATTCATCTACCATAAAGCCACCATTCATCTACCATAGAGCCACCATTCATCTACCATAGAGCCACCATTCATCTACCATAGGGCTACCATTCATCTACCATTCATCTACCATTCATCCACTATCCACCATTCATCTACCATTCATCTACCATTCATCCACTATCCACCATTCATCTACCATAGAGCCACCATTCATCCACCACTCATCTACCATTCATCTACCATAGAGCCACCATTCACCTACCATAGTGCTACCATTCATCTACCTTAGAGCCACCATTATCTACCATAGAGCCATCATTCATCTACCATAGGGCTACCATTCATCTACCATTCATCCACCACTCATCTACCATTCATCTACCATAGAGCCACCATTCATCTACCGTAGAGCCACCATTCATCTACCATAGAGCTACCTTTCATCTAACATAGACCCACCATTGATATCTACCATAGAGCCACCATTCTCCTACCATAGAGCCACCATTCATCTACCATAGAGACACCATTCATCTACCACTCATCTACCATTCATCTATTATAGAGCCACCATTCATCTGCCATAGAGCCACCATTCATCTACCATAGAGCCATCATTCATCTACCATTCATCCACCACTCATCTACTATTCATCTACCCTAGAGCCACCATTCATCTAACATAGAGCCACCATTCATCTACCATAAAGCCACCATTCATCTACCATAGAGCCACCATTCATCTACCATAGAGCCACCATTCATCTACTATTGGGCTACCATTCATCTACCATTCATCTACCATTCATCCACTATCCACCATTCATCTACCATAGAGCCACCATTCATCCACCACTCATCTACCATTCATCTACCATAGAGCCACCATTCATCTACCATAGAGCCACCATTCATCTACCATAGAGCCACCACTCATCTACCATAGAGCCACCATTCATCTACCATAGGGCTACCATTCATCTACCATTCATCCACCACTCATCTACCATTCATCTACCATAGAGCCACCATTCATCTACCATAGAGCCACCATTCATCTACCACTCATCTACTATTCATCTACCATAGAGCCACCATTCATCTACCATGAAGCCACTATTCATCTACCATAGAGCCACCATTCATCTACCATAGAGCCACCATTCATCTACCATAGGGCTACCATTCATCTAACATTCATCTACCATTCATCCACTATCCACCATTCATCTACCATTCATCTACCATTCATCCACTATCCACCATTCATCTACCATAGAGCCACCATTCATCCACCACTCATCTACCATTCATCTACCATAGAGCCACCATTCATCTACCATAGAGCCACCATTCATCTACCATAGAGCCACCATTCATCTACCATAGAGCCACCATTCATCTACCATAGGGCTACCATTCATCTACCATTCATCCACCACTCATCTACCATTCATCTACCATAGAGCCACCATTCACCTACCATAGAGCCACCATTCATCTACCATAGAGCCACCATTCATCTACCATAGTGCTACCATTCATCTACCTTAGAGCCACCATTCATCTACCATAGAGCCATCATTCATCTACCATAGGGCTACCATTCATATACCATTCATCCACCACTCATCTACCATTCATCTACCATAGAGCCACCATTCATCTACCGTAGAGCCACCATTCATCTACCATAGAGCTACCTTTCATCTAACATAGACCCACCATTCATATCTACCATAGAGCCACCATTCTCCTACCATAGAGCCACCATTCATCTACCATAGAGCCACTATTCATCTACCATAGAGCCACCATTCATCTACCATAGAGCCACCATTCATCTACCATAGAGCCACAATTCATCTACCATAGAGCCACCATTCATCCACCACTCATCTACCATTCATCCACCATAGAGCCACCATTCATATACCATAGAGCCATCATTCATCTACCATAGAGCCACCATTCATCTATCATAGAGCGACCTTTCATCTACCAAAGCGCTACCATTCATCTACCATAGAGCCACCATTCATCTACCATAGAGCCAACATTCATCTACCATAGAGCCACCATTCATCTACCATAGAGCCAACATTCATCAACCATAGAGCCACCATTCATCTACCATAGGGCTATCATTCATCTACCATTCAACCACCACTCATCTACCATTCAACTACCTTAGAGCCACCATTCATCTACCATAGAGCCACCAATCATTTACCATAGAGCCACCATTCATCTACTATAGAGCCACCATTCATCTACCATAAGGCTACCATTCATCTACTATTCATCAACCACTCATCTACCATTCATCTACCATAGAGCCACCATTCATCTACCATAGAGCCACCATTCATCTACCATAGAGCCACCATTCATCTACCATAGAGCCGCCATTCATCTACCATAGAACCACCATTCATCCACCACTCATCTACCATTCATCTACCATAGAGCCACCATTCATCTACCATAGAGCCACCATTCATCTACCATAGAGCCACCATTCATCAACCATAGAGCCACCATTCATCTACCATAGGGCTACCATTCATCTACCATTCATCCACCACTCATCTACCATTCATCTACCTTAGAGCCACCATTCATTTACCATAGAGCCACCATTCATCTACCATAGAGCCACCATTCATCTACTATAGAGCCACCATTCATCTACCATAAGGCTACCATTCATCTACCATTCATCAACCACTCATCTATCATTCATCTACCATAGAGCCACCATTCATCTACCATAGAGCCACCATTCATATACCATAGAGCCACCATTCATCTACCATAGAGCCGCCATTCATCTACCATAGAACCACCATTCATCCACAACTCATCTACCATTCATCTACCATAGAGCCAACATTCATCTACCATAGAGCCGCCAATCATCTACCATAGAGCCACCATTCATCTACTATAGAGCCACCATTCATCTACCATAAGGCTACCATTCATCTACCATTCATCAACCACTCATCTACCATTCATCTACCATAGAGCCACCATTCATCTACCACAGAGCCGCCATTCATCTACCATAGAACCACCATTCATCCACCACTCATCTACCATTCATCTACCAAAGAGCCACCATTCATCTACCATAGAGCCACCAATCATCTACCATAGAGCCACCATTCATCTACTATAGAGCCACCATTCATCTACCATAAGGCTACCATTCATCTACCATTCATCAACCACTCATCTATCATTCATCTACCATAGAGCCACCATTCATCTACCATAGAGCCACCATTCATATACCATAGAGCCACCATTCATCTACCATAGAGCCGCCATTCATCTACCATAGAACCACCATTCATCCACAACTCATCTACCATTCATCTACCATAGAGCCAACATTCATCTACCATAGAGCCGCCAATCATCTACCATAGAGCCACCATTCATCTACTATAGAGCCACCATTCATCTACCATAAGGCTACCATTCATCTACCATTCATCAACCACTCATCTACCATTCATCTACCATAGAGCCACCATTCATCTACCACAGAGCCGCCATTCATCTACCATAGAACCACCATTCATCCACCACTCATCTACCATTCATCTACCAAAGAGCCACCATTCATCTACCATAGAGCCACCAATCATCTACCATAGAGCCACCATTCATCTACTATAGAGCCACCATTCATCTACCATAAGGCTACCGTTCATCTACCATTCATCAACCACTCATCTACCATTCATCTACCATAGAGCCACCATTCATCTACCATAGTGCTACCATTCATCTACCTTAGAGCCACCATTCATCTACCATAGAGCCATCATTCATCTACCATAGGGCTACCATTCATCTACCATTCATCCACCACTCATCTACCATTCATCTACCATAGAGCCACCATTCATCTACCGTAGAGCCACCATTCATCTACCATAGAGCTACCTTTCATCTAACATAGACCCACCATTCATATCTACCATAGAGCCACCATTCTCCTACCATAGAGCAACCATTCATCTACCATAGAGCCACCATTCATCTACCATAGAGCCACCATTCATCTACCATAGAGCCACCATTCATCTACCGTAGAGCCACAATTCATCTACCATAGAGCCACCATTCATCCACCACTCATCTACCATTCATCCACCATAGAGCCACCATTCATATACCATAGAGCCACCATTCATCTACCATAGAGCCACCATTCATCTATCATAGAGCCACCTTTCATCTACCAAAGCGCTACCATTCATCTACCATAGAGCCACCATTCATCTACCATAGAGCCAACATTCATCTACCATAGAGCCACCATTCATCTACCATAGAGCCACCATTCATCAACCATAGAGCCACCATTCATCTACCATAGGGCTATCATTCATCTACCATTCATCCACCACTCATCTACCATTCAACTACCTTAGAGCCACCATTCATCTACCATAGAGCCACCAATCATTTACCATAGAGCCACCATTCATCTACTATAGAGCCACCATTCATCTACCATAAGGCTACCATTCATCTACCATTCATCTACAATAGAGCCACCATTCATCTACCATAGAGCCACCATTCATCCACCACTCATCTACCATTCATCTACCATAGAGCCACCATTCATCTACCATAGAGCCACCATTCATCTACCATAGAGCCACCATTCATCTACCATAGAGCCGCCATTTATCTACCATAGAGCCACCATTCATCCACTACTCATCTACCATTCATCTACTATAGAGCCACCATTCATTTACCATAGAGCCACCATTCATCTACCATAGAGCCACCATTCATTTACCATAGAGCCACCATTCATCTACCATAGAGCCACCATTCATCTACCATAGAGCCACCATTCATCTACCATTGGGCTACCATTCATCTACCATTCATCCACCACTCATCTACCATTCATCCTACCATAGAGCCACCATTCATCTACCATAGAGCCACCATTCATCTACCATTGGGCTACCATTCATCTACCATTCATCCACCACTCATCTACCATTCATCCACCACTCATCTACCATTCATCCTACCATAGAGCCACCATTCATCTACCAAAGAGCCACCATTCATCTACCATAGAGCCACCATTCATCTAACATAGAGCCACCATGAAGCTACCATTCATCTACCATTCATCCACCACTCATCTACCATTCATCTACCATAGAGCCACCATTCATCTACCATAGAGCCACCATTCATCTACCATAAAGCCACCATTCATCTACCATAGAGCCACCATTCATCTACCATAGAGCCACCATTCATCTACCATAGAGCAAACATTCATCTACCATAGAGCTGCCATTCATCTACCATTCATCCACCACTCATCTACCATAGAGCCACCATTCATCAACCATAAAGCCACCATTCATCTATCATAGGGCCACATTTCATCTACCATGAAACTACAATTCATCTACCATTCATCCACCACTCATCTACCATTCATCTACCATAGAGCCACCATTCATCTACCATAGAGCCACTATACATATCTACCATAGAGCCACAATTCTCCTACCATAGAGCCACCATTCATCTACCATAGAGCCCCCATTCATCTACCATAGAGCCACCATTCATCTACCATAGAGCCACCATTCATCTACCATAGAGCCACCATTCATCTACCATAGAGCCACCATTCATCTACCATAGAGTCGCCATTCATCTTCCATAGAGTCGCCATTCATCTACCATAGAGCCGCCATTCATCTACCATAGAGCCACCATTCATCTACCATAGAGCCACCATTCATCTACCATAGAGCCACCATTCATCTACCATAGAGCCACCATTCATCTACCATAGAGCCACCATTCATCTACCATAGAGCCATCATTCATCTACCATAGAGTCGCCATTCATCTTCCATAGAGTCGCCATTCATCTACCATAGAGCCGCCATTCATCTACCATAGAGCCACCATTCATCTACCATAGAGCCACCATTCATCTACCATAGAGCCACCATTCATTTACCATAGGGCTACCATAGGGCTACCATTCATCTACCATTCATCCACTATTCATCTACCACAGAGCCACCATTTATCTACCATAGAGCCACCATTCATCTACCATAGAGCAAACATTCATCTACCATAGAGCTGCCATTCATCTACCATTCATCCACCACTCATCTACCATAGAGCCACCATTCATCTACCATAAAGCCACCATTCATCTATCAAAGGGCCACATTTCATCTACCATGAAACTACCATTCATCTACCATTCATCCACCACTCATCTACCATTCATCTACCATAGAGCCACCATTCATCTACCATAGAGCCACCATTCATCTACCATAGAGCCACCATACATATCTACCATAGAGCCACAATTCTCCTACCATAGAGCCACCATTCATCTACCATAGAGCCACCATTCATCTACCATAGAGCCACCATTCATCTACCATAGAGCCACCATTCATCTACCATAGAGCCACCATTCATCTACCATAGAGCCACCATTCATCTACCATAGAGTCGCCATTCATCTTCCATAGAGTCGCCATTCATCTACCATAGAGCCGCCATTCATCTACCATAGAGCCACCATTCATCTACCATAGAGCCACCATTCATCTACCATAGAGCCACCATTCATCTACCATAGGGCTACCATAGGGCTACCATTCATCTACCATTCATCCACTATTCATCTACCAAAGAGCCACCATTTATCTACCATAGAGCCACCATTCATCTACCATAGAGCCACCATTCATCCACCACTCATCTACCATTCATCTACCATCGAGCCACCATTCATCTACCCTAGAGCCACCATTCATCTAACATAGAGCCACCATTCATCTACCATAGAGCCACCATTCATCTACCATAAAGCCACCATTCATCTACCATAGAGCCACCATTCATCTACCATAGGGCTACCATTCATCTACCATTCATCTACCATTCATCCACTATCCACCATTCATCTACCATTCATCTACCATTCATCCACTATTCATCTACCACAGAGCCACCATTTATCTACCATAGAGCCACCATTCATCTACCATAGAGCAAACATTCATCTACCATAGAGCTGCCATTCATCTACCATTCATCCACCACTCATCTACCATAGAGCCACCATTCATCTACCATAAAGCCACCATTCATCTATCAAAGGGCCACATTTCATCTACCATGAAACTACCATTCATCTACCATTCATCCACCACTCATCTACCATTCATCTACCATAGAGCCACCATTCATCTACCATAGAGCCACCATTCATCTACCATAGAGCCACCATACATATCTACCATAGAGCCACAATTCTCCTACCATAGAGCCACCATTCATCTACCATAGAGCCACCATTCATCTACCATAGGGCTACCATTCATCTACCATTCATCCACTATTCATCTACCACAGAGCCACCATTTATCTACCATAGAGCCACCATTCATCTACCATAGAGCAAACATTCATCTACCATAGAGCTGCCATTCATCTACCATTCATCCACCACTCATCTACCATAGAGCCACCATTCATCTACCATAAAGCCACCATTCATCTATCAAAGGGCCACATTTCATCTACCATGAAACTACCATTCATCTACCATTCATCCACCACTCATCTACCATTCATCTACCATAGAGCCACCATTCATCTACCATAGAGCCACCATTCATCTACCATAGAGCCACCATACATATCTACCATAGAGCCACAATTCTCCTACCATAGAGCCACCATTCATCTACCATAGAGCCACCATTCATCTACCATAGAGCCACCATTCATCTACCATAGAGCCACCATTCATCTACCATAGAGCCACCATTCATCTACCATAGAGCCACCATTCATCTACCATAGAGTCGCCATTCATCTTCCATAGAGTCGCCATTCATCTACCATAGAGCCGCCATTCATCTACCATAGAGCCACCATTCATCTACCATAGAGCCACCATTCATCTACCATAGAGCCACCATTCATCTACCATAGGGCTACCATAGGGCTACCATTCATCTACCATTCATCCACTATTCATCTACCAAAGAGCCACCATTTATCTACCATAGAGCCACCATTCATCTACCATAGAGCCACCATTCATCCACCACTCATCTACCATTCATCTACCATCGAGCCACCATTCATCTACCCTAGAGCCACCATTCATCTAACATAGAGCCACCATTCATCTACCATAGAGCCACCATTCATCTACCATAAAGCCACCATTCATCTACCATAGAGCCACCATTCATCTACCATAGGGCTACCATTCATCTACCATTCATCTACCATTCATCCACTATCCACCATTCATCTACCATTCATCTACCATTCATCCACTATCCACCATTCATCTACCATAGAGCCACCATTCATCCACCACTCATCTACCATTCATCTACCATAGTGCCACCATTCATCTACCATAGAGACACCATTCATCTACCACTCATCAACCATTCATCTATTATAGAGCCACCATTCATCTACCATAGAGCCACCATTCATCTACCATAGAGCCATCATTCATCTACCATTCATCCACCACTCATCTACTATTCATCTACCCTAGAGCCACCATTCATCTAACATAGAGCCACCATTCATCTACCATAAAGCCACCATTCATCTACCATAGAGCCACCATTCATCTACCATAGAGCCACCATTCATCTACCATAGGGCTACCATTCATCTACCATTCATCTACCATTCATCCACTATCCACCATTCATCTACCATTCATCTACCATTCATCCACTATCCACCATTCATCTACCATAGAGCCACCATTCATCCACCACTCATCTACCATTCATCTACCATAGAGCCACCATTCACCTACCATAGTGCTACCATTCATCTACCTTAGAGCCACCATTATCTACCATAGAGCCATCATTCATCTACCATAGGGCTACCATTCATCTACCATTCATCCACCACTCATCTACCATTCATCTACCATAGAGCCACCATTCATCTACCGTAGAGCCACCATTCATCTACCATAGAGCTACCTTTCATCTAACATAGACCCACCATTGATATCTACCATAGAGCCACCATTCTCCTACCATAGAGCCACCATTCATCTACCATAGAGACACCATTCATCTACCACTCATCTACCATTCATCTATTATAGAGCCACCATTCATCTGCCATAGAGCCACCATTCATCTACCATAGAGCCATCATTCATCTACCATTCATCCACCACTCATCTACTATTCATCTACCCTAGAGCCACCATTCATCTAACATAGAGCCACCATTCATCTACCATAAAGCCACCATTCATCTACCATAGAGCCACCATTCATCTACCATAGAGCCACCATTCATCTACTATAGGGCTACCATTCATCTACCATTCATCTACCATTCATCCACTATCCACCATTCATCTACCATAGAGCCACCATTCATCCACCACTCATCTACCATTCATCTACCATAGAGCCACCATTCATCTACCATAGAGCCACCATTCATCTACCATAGAGCCACCACTCATCTACCATAGAGCCACCATTCATCTACCATAGGGCTACCATTCATCTACCATTCATCCACCACTCATCTACCATTCATCTACCATAGAGCCACCATTCATCTACCATAGAGCCACCATTCATCTACCACTCATCTACTATTCATCTACCATAGAGCCACCATTCATCTACCATAGAGCCACCATTCATCTACCATAGAGCCATCATTCATCTACCATAGGGCTACCATTCATCTACCATTCATCCACCACTCATCTACTATTCATCTACCCTAGAGCCACCATTCATCTAACATAGAGCCACCATTCATCTACCATAGAGCCACCATTCATCTACCATAAAGCCACTATTCATCTACCATAGAGCCACCATTCATCTACCATAGAGCCACCATTCATCTACCATAGGGCTACCATTCATCTAACATTCATCTACCATTCATCCACTATCCACCATTCATCTACCATTCATCTACCATTCATCCACTATCCACCATTCATCTACCATAGAGCCACCATTCATCCACCACTCATCTACCATTCATCTACCATAGAGCCACCATTCATCTACCATAGAGCCACCATTCATCTACCATAGAGCCACCATTCATCTACCATAGAGCCACCATTCATCTACCATAGGGCTACCATTCATCTACCATTCATCCACCACTCATCTACCATTCATCTACCATAGAGCCACCATTCACCTACCATAGAGCCACCATTCATCTACCATAGAGCCACCATTCATCTACCATAGTGCTACCATTCATCTACCTTAGAGCCACCATTCATCTACCATAGAGCCATCATTCATCTACCATAGGGCTACCATTCATATACCATTCATCCACCACTCATCTACCATTCATCTACCATAGAGCCACCATTCATCTACCGTAGAGCCACCATTCATCTACCATAGAGCTACCTTTCATCTAACATAGACCCACCATTCATATCTACCATAGAGCCACCATTCTCCTACCATAGAGCCACCATTCATCTACCATAGAGCCACTATTCATCTACCATAGAGCCACCATTCATCTACCATAGAGCCACCATTCATCTACCATAGAGCCACAATTCATCTACCATAGAGCCACCATTCATCCACCACTCATCTACCATTCATCCACCATAGAGCCACCATTCATCTACCATAGAGCCACCATTCATCTACCATAAAGCCACTATTCATCTACCATAGAGCCACCATTCATCTACCATAGAGCCACCATTCATCTACCATAGGGCTACCATTCATCTAACATTCATCTACCATTCATCCACTATCCACCATTCATCTACCATTCATCTACCATTCATCCACTATCCACCATTCATCTACCATAGAGCCACCATTCATCCACCACTCATCTACCATTCATCTACCATAGAGCCACCATTCATCTACCATAGAGCCACCATTCATCTACCATAGAGCCACCATTCATCTACCATAGAGCCACCATTCATCTACCATAGGGCTACCATTCATCTACCATTCATCCACCACTCATCTACCATTCATCTACCATAGAGCCACCATTCACCTACCATAGAGCCACCATTCATCTACCATAGAGCCACCATTCATCTACCATAGTGCTACCATTCATCTACCTTAGAGCCACCATTCATCTACCATAGAGCCATCATTCATCTACCATAGGGCTACCATTCATATACCATTCATCCACCACTCATCTACCATTCATCTACCATAGAGCCACCATTCATCTACCGTAGAGCCACCATTCATCTACCATAGAGCTACCTTTCATCTAACATAGACCCACCATTCATATCTACCATAGAGCCACCATTCTCCTACCATAGAGCCACCATTCATCTACCATAGAGCCACTATTCATCTACCATAGAGCCACCATTCATCTACCATAGAGCCACCATTCATCTACCATAGAGCCACAATTCATCTACCATAGAGCCACCATTCATCCACCACTCATCTACCATTCATCCACCATAGAGCCACCATTCATATACCATAGAGCCACCATTCATCTACCATAGAGCCACCATTCATCTATCATAGAGCGACCTTTCATCTACCAAAGCGCTACCATTCATCTACCATAGAGCCACCATTCATCTACCATAGAGCCAACATTCATCTACCATAGAGCCACCATTCATCTACCATAGAGCCAACATTCATCAACCATAGAGCCACCATTCATCTACCATAGGGCTATCATTCATCTACCATTCAACCACCACTCATCTACCATTCAACTACCTTAGAGCCACCATTCATCTACCATAGAGCCACCAATCATTTACCATAGAGCCACCATTCATCTACTATAGAGCCACCATTCATCTACCATAAGGCTACCATTCATCTACTATTCATCAACCACTCATCTACCATTCATCTACCATAGAGCCACCATTCATCTACCATAGAGCCACCATTCATCTACCATAGAGCCACCATTCATCTACCATAGAGCCGCCATTCATCTACCATAGAACCACCATTCATCCACCACTCATCTACCATTCATCTACCATAGAGCCACCATTCATCTACCATAGAGCCACCATTCATCTACCATAGAGCCACCATTCATCAACCATAGAGCCACCATTCATCTACCATAGGGCTACCATTCATCTACCATTCATCCACCACTCATCTACCATTCATCTACCTTAGAGCCACCATTCATTTACCATAGAGCCACCATTCATCTACCATAGAGCCACCATTCATCTACTATAGAGCCACCATTCATCTACCATAAGGCTACCATTCATCTACCATTCATCAACCACTCATCTATCATTCATCTACCATAGAGCCACCATTCATCTACCATAGAGCCACCATTCATATACCATAGAGCCACCATTCATCTACCATAGAGCCGCCATTCATCTACCATAGAACCACCATTCATCCACAACTCATCTACCATTCATCTACCATAGAGCCAACATTCATCTACCATAGAGCCGCCAATCATCTACCATAGAGCCACCATTCATCTACTATAGAGCCACTATTCATCTACCATAAGGCTACCATTCATCTACCATTCATCAACCACTCATCTACCATTCATCTACCATAGAGCCACCATTCATCTACCACAGAGCCGCCATTCATCTACCATAGAACCACCATTCATCCACCACTCATCTACCATTCATCTACCAAAGAGCCACCATTCATCTACCATAGAGCCACCAATCATCTACCATAGAGCCACCATTCATCTACTATAGAGCCACCATTCATCTACCATAAGGCTACCGTTCATCTACCATTCATCAACCACTCATCTACCATTCATCTACCATAGAGCCACCATTCATCTACCATAGTGCTACCATTCATCTACCTTAGAGCCACCATTCATCTACCATAGAGCCATCATTCATCTACCATAGGGCTACCATTCATCTACCATTCATCCACCACTCATCTACCATTCATCTACCATAGAGCCACCATTCATCTACCGTAGAGCCACCATTCATCTACCATAGAGCTACCTTTCATCTAACATAGACCCACCATTCATATCTACCATAGAGCCACCATTCTCCTACCATAGAGCAACCATTCATCTACCATAGAGCCACCATTCATCTACCATAGAGCCACCATTCATCTACCATAGAGCCACCATTCATCTACCGTAGAGCCACAATTCATCTACCATAGAGCCACCATTCATCCACCACTCATCTACCATTCATCCACCATAGAGCCACCATTCATATACCATAGAGCCACCATTCATCTACCATAGAGCCACCATTCATCTATCATAGAGCCACCTTTCATCTACCAAAGCGCTACCATTCATCTACCATAGAGCCACCATTCATCTACCATAGAGCCAACATTCATCTACCATAGAGCCACCATTCATCTACCATAGAGCCACCATTCATCAACCATAGAGCCACCATTCATCTACCATAGGGCTATCATTCATCTACCATTCATCCACCACTCATCTACCATTCAACTACCTTAGAGCCACCATTCATCTACCATAGAGCCACCAATCATTTACCATAGAGCCACCATTCATCTACTATAGAGCCACCATTCATCTACCATAAGGCTACCATTCATCTACCATTCATCTACAATAGAGCCACCATTCATCTACCATAGAGCCACCATTCATCCACCACTCATCTACCATTCATCTACCATAGAGCCACCATTCATCTACCATAGAGCCACCATTCATCTACCATAGAGCCACCATTCATCTACCATAGAGCCGCCATTTATCTACCATAGAGCCACCATTCATCCACTACTCATCTACCATTCATCTACTATAGAGCCACCATTCATTTACCATAGAGCCACCATTCATCTACCATAGAGCCACCATTCATTTACCATAGAGCCACCATTCATCTACCATAGAGCCACCATTCATCTACCATAGAGCCACCATTCATCTACCATTGGGCTACCATTCATCTACCATTCATCCACCACTCATCTACCATTCATCCTACCATAGAGCCACCATTCATCTACCATAGAGCCACCATTCATCTACCATTGGGCTACCATTCATCTACCATTCATCCACCACTCATCTACCATTCATCCACCACTCATCTACCATTCATCCTACCATAGAGCCACCATTCATCTACCAAAGAGCCACCATTCATCTACCATAGAGCCACCATTCATCTAACATAGAGCCACCATGAAGCTACCATTCATCTACCATTCATCCACCACTCATCTACCATTCATCTACCATAGAGCCACCATTCATCTACCATAGAGCCACCATTCATCTACCATAAAGCCACCATTCATCTACCATAGAGCCACCATTCATCTACCATAGAGCCACCATTCATCTACCATAGAGCAAACATTCATCTACCATAGAGCTGCCATTCATCTACCATTCATCCACCACTCATCTACCATAGAGCCACCATTCATCTACCATAAAGCCACCATTCATCTATCATAGGGCCACATTTCATCTACCATGAAACTACAATTCATCTACCATTCATCCACCACTCATCTACCATTCATCTACCATAGAGCCACCATTCATCTACCATAGAGCCACCATTCATCTACCATAGAGCCACTATACATATCTACCATAGAGCCACAATTCTCCTACCATAGAGCCACCATTCATCTACCATAGAGCCCCCATTCATCTACCATAGAGCCACCATTCATCTACCATAGAGCCACCATTCATCTACCATAGAGCCACCATTCATCTACCATAGAGCCACCATTCATCTACCATAGAGTCGCCATTCATCTTCCATAGAGTCGCCATTCATCTACCATAGAGCCGCCATTCATCTACCATAGAGCCACCATTCATCTACCATAGAGCCACCATTCATCTACCATAGAGCCACCATTCATCTACCATAGAGCCACCATTCATCTACCATAGAGCCACCATTCATCTACCATAGAGCCATCATTCATCTACCATAGAGTCGCCATTCATCTTCCATAGAGTCGCCATTCATCTACCATAGAGCCGCCATTCATCTACCATAGAGCCACCATTCATCTACCATAGAGCCACCATTCATCTACCATAGAGCCACCATTCATTTACCATAGGGCTACCATAGGGCTACCATTCATCTACCATTCATCCACTATTCATCTACCACAGAGCCACCATTTATCTACCATAGAGCCAACATTCATCTACCATAGAGCAAACATTCATCTACCATAGAGCTGCCATTCATCTACCATTCATCCACCACTCATCTACCATAGAGCCACCATTCATCTACCATAAAGCCACCATTCATCTATCAAAGGGCCACATTTCATCTACCATGAAACTACCATTCATCTACCATTCATCCACCACTCATCTACCATTCATCTACCATAGAGCCACCATTCATCTACCATAGAGCCACCATTCATCTACCATAGAGCCACCATACATATCTACCATAGAGCCACAATTCTCCTACCATAGAGCCACCATTCATCTACCATAGAGCCACCATTCATCTACCATAGAGCCACCATTCATCTACCATAGAGCCACCATTCATCTACCATAGAGCCACCATTCATCTACCATAGAGCCACCATTCATCTACCATAGAGTCGCCATTCATCTTCCATAGAGTCGCCATTCATCTACCATAGAGCCGCCATTCATCTACCATAGAGCCACCATTCATCTACCATAGAGCCACCATTCATCTACCATAGAGCCACCATTCATCTACCATAGGGCTACCATAGGGCTACCATTCATCTACCATTCATCCACTATTCATCTACCAAAGAGCCACCATTTATCTACCATAGAGCCACCATTCATCTACCATAGAGCCACCATTCATCCACCACTCATCTACCATTCATCTACCATCGAGCCACCATTCATCTACCCTAGAGCCACCATTCATCTAACATAGAGCCACCATTCATCTACCATAGAGCCACCATTCATCTACCATAAAGCCACCATTCATCTACCATAGAGCCACCATTCATCTACCATAGGGCTACCATTCATCTACCATTCATCTACCATTCATCCACTATCCACCATTCATCTACCATTCATCTACCATTCATCCACTATCCACCATTCATCTACCATAGAGCCACCATTCATCCACCACTCATCTACCATTCATCTACCATAGTGCCACCATTCATCTACCATAGAGACACCATTCATCTACCACTCATCAACCATTCATCTATTATAGAGCCACCATTCATCTACCATAGAGCCACCATTCATCTACCATAGAGCCATCATTCATCTACCATTCATCCACCACTCATCTACTATTCATCTACCCTAGAGCCACCATTCATCTAACATAGAGCCACCATTCATCTACCATAAAGCCACCATTCATCTACCATAGAGCCACCATTCATCTACCATAGAGCCACCATTCATCTACCATAGGGCTACCATTCATCTACCATTCATCTACCATTCATCCACTATCCACCATTCATCTACCATTCATCTACCATTCATCCACTATCCACCATTCATCTACCATAGAGCCACCATTCATCCACCACTCATCTACCATTCATCTACCATAGAGCCACCATTCACCTACCATAGTGCTACCATTCATCTACCTTAGAGCCACCATTATCTACCATAGAGCCATCATTCATCTACCATAGGGCTACCATTCATCTACCATTCATCCACCACTCATCTACCATTCATCTACCATAGAGCCACCATTCATCTACCGTAGAGCCACCATTCATCTACCATAGAGCTACCTTTCATCTAACATAGACCCACCATTCATATCTACCATAGAGCCACCATTCTCCTACCATAGAGCCACCATTCATCTACCATAGAGACACCATTCATCTACCACTCATCTACCATTCATCTATTATAGAGCCACCATTCATCTACCATAGAGCCACCATTCATCTACCATAGAGCCATCATTCATCTACCATTCATCCACCACTCATCTACTATTCATCTACCCTAGAGCCACCATTCATCTAACATAGAGCCACCATTCATCTACCATAAAGCCACCATTCATCTACCATAGAGCCACCATTCATCTACCATAGAGCCACCATTCATCTACTATAGGGCTACCATTCATCTACCATTCATCTACCATTCATCCACTATCCACCATTCATCTACCATAGAGCCACCATTCATCCACCACTCATCTACCATTCATCTACCATAGAGCCACCATTCATCTACCATAGAGCCACCATTCATCTACCATAGAGCCACCACTCATCTACCATAGAGCCACCATTCATCTACCATAGGGCTACCATTCATCTACCATTCATCCACCACTCATCTACCATTCATCTACCATAGAGCCACCATTCATCTACCATAGAGCCACCATTCATCTACCACTCATCTACTATTCATCTACCATAGAGCCACCATTCATCTACCATAGAGCCACCATTCATCTACCATAGAGCCATCATTCATCTACCATAGGGCTACCATTCATCTACCATTCATCCACCACTCATCTACTATTCATCTACCCTAGAGCCACCATTCATCTAACATAGAGCCACCATTCATCTACCATAGAGCCACCATTCATCTACCATAAAGCCACTATTCATCTACCATAGAGCCACCATTCATCTACCATAGAGCCACCATTCATCTACCATAGGGCTACCATTCATCTAACATTCATCTACCATTCATCCACTATCCACCATTCATCTACCATTCATCTACCATTCATCCACTATCCACCATTCATCTACCATAGAGCCACCATTCATCCACCACTCATCTACCATTCATCTACCATAGAGCCACCATTCATCTACCATAGAGCCACCATTCATCTACCATAGAGCCACCATTCATCTACCATAGAGCCACCATTCATCTACCATAGGGCTACCATTCATCTACCATTCATCCACCACTCATCTACCATTCATCTACCATAGAGCCACCATTCACCTACCATAGAGCCACCATTCATCTACCATAGAGCCACCATTCATCTACCATAGTGCTACCATTCATCTACCTTAGAGCCACCATTCATCTACCATAGAGCCATCATTCATCTACCATAGGGCTACCATTCATATACCATTCATCCACCACTCATCTACCATTCATCTACCATAGAGCCACCATTCATCTACCGTAGAGCCACCATTCATCTACCATAGAGCTACCTTTCATCTAACATAGACCCACCATTCATATCTACCATAGAGCCACCATTCTCCTACCATAGAGCCACCATTCATCTACCATAGAGCCACTATTCATCTACCATAGAGCCACCATTCATCTACCATAGAGCCACCATTCATCTACCATAGAGCCACAATTCATCTACCATAGAGCCACCATTCATCCACCACTCATCTACCATTCATCCACCATAGAGCCACCATTCATATACCATAGAGCCACCATTCATCTACCATAGAGCCACCATTCATCTATCATAGAGCGACCTTTCATCTACCAAAGCGCTACCATTCATCTACCATAGAGCCACCATTCATCTACCATAGAGCCAACATTCATCTACCATAGAGCCACCATTCATCTACCATAGAGCCAACATTCATCAACCATAGAGCCACCATTCATCTACCATAGGGCTATCATTCATCTACCATTCAACCACCACTCATCTACCATTCAACTACCTTAGAGCCACCATTCATCTACCATAGAGCCACCAATCATTTACCATAGAGCCACCATTCATCTACTATAGAGCCACCATTCATCTACCATAAGGCTACCATTCATCTACTATTCATCAACCACTCATCTACCATTCATCTACCATAGAGCCACCATTCATCTACCATAGAGCCACCATTCATCTACCATAGAGCCACCATTCATCTACCATAGAGCCGCCATTCATCTACCATAGAACCACCATTCATCCACCACTCATCTACCATTCATCTACCATAGAGCCACCATTCATCTACCATAGAGCCACCATTCATCTACCATAGAGCCACCATTCATCAACCATAGAGCCACCATTCATCTACCATAGGGCTACCATTCATCTACCATTCATCCACCACTCATCTACCATTCATCTACCTTAGAGCCACCATTCATTTACCATAGAGCCACCATTCATCTACCATAGAGCCACCATTCATCTACTATAGAGCCACCATTCATCTACCATAAGGCTACCATTCATCTACCATTCATCAACCACTCATCTATCATTCATCTACCATAGAGCCACCATTCATCTACCATAGAGCCACCATTCATATACCATAGAGCCACCATTCATCTACCATAGAGCCGCCATTCATCTACCATAGAACCACCATTCATCCACAACTCATCTACCATTCATCTACCATAGAGCCAACATTCATCTACCATAGAGCCGCCAATCATCTACCAGAGAGCCACCATTCATCTACTATAGAGCCACCATTCATCTACCATAAGGCTACCATTCATCTACCATTCATCAACCACTCATCTACCATTCATCTACCATAGAGCCACCATTCATCTACCACAGAGCCGCCATTCATCTACCATAGAACCACCATTCATCCACCACTCATCTACCATTCATCTACCAAAGAGCCACCATTCATCTACCATAGAGCCACCAATCATCTACCATAGAGCCACCATTCATCTACTATAGAGCCACCATTCATCTACCATAAGGCTACCGTTCATCTACCATTCATCAACCACTCATCTACCATTCATCTACCATAGAGCCACCATTCATCTACCATAGTGCTACCATTCATCTACCTTAGAGCCACCATTCATCTACCATAGAGCCATCATTCATCTACCATAGGGCTACCATTCATCTACCATTCATCCACCACTCATCTACCATTCATCTACCATAGAGCCACCATTCATCTACCGTAGAGCCACCATTCATCTACCATAGAGCTACCTTTCATCTAACATAGACCCACCATTCATATCTACCATAGAGCCACCATTCTCCTACCATAGAGCAACCATTCATCTACCATAGAGCCACCATTCATCTACCATAGAGCCACCATTCATCTACCATAGAGCCACCATTCATCTACCATAGAGCCACAATTCATCTACCATAGAGCCACCATTCATCCACCACTCATCTACCATTCATCCACCATAGAGCCACCATTCATATACCATAGAGCCACCATTCATCTACCATAGAGCCACCATTCATCTATCATAGAGCCACCTTTCATCTACCAAAGCGCTACCATTCATCTACCATAGAGCCACCATTCATCTACCATAGAGCCAACATTCATCTACCATAGAGCCACCATTCATCTACCATAGAGCCACCATTCATCAACCATAGAGCCACCATTCATCTACCATAGGGCTATCATTCATCTACCATTCATCCACCACTCATCTACCATTCAACTACCTTAGAGCCACCATTCATCTACCATAGAGCCACCAATAATTTACCATAGAGCCACCATTCATCTACTATAGAGCCACCATTCATCTACCATAAGGCTACCATTCATCTACCATTCATCTACAATAGAGCCACCATTCATCTACCATAGAGCCACCATTCATCCACCACTCATCTACCATTCATCTACCATAGAGCCACCATTCATCTACCATAGAGCCACCATTCATCTACCATAGAGCCACCATTCATCTACCATAGAGCCGCCATTTATCTACCATAGAGCCACCATTCATCTACCATAGAGCCACCATTCATCTACCATAGAGCCACCATTCATCTACCATAGAGCCACCATTCATCTACCATAGAGCCACCATTCATCTACCATAGAGCCACCATTCATCTACCATAGAGCCACCATTCATTTACCATAGAGCCACCATTCATCTACCATAGAGCCACCATTCATCTACCATAGAGCCACCATTCATCTACCATTGGGCTACCATTCATCTACCATTCATCCACCACTCATCTACCATTCATCCTACCATAGAGCCACCATTCATCTACCATAGAGCCACCATTCATCTACCATTGGGCTACCATTCATCTACCATTCATCCACCACTCATCTACCATTCATCCACCACTCATCTACCATTCATCCTACCATAGAGCCACCATTCATCTACCAAAGAGCCACCATTCATCTACCATAGAGCCACCATTCATCTAACATAGAGCCACCATGAAGCTACCATTCATCTACCATTCATCCACCACTCATCTACCATTCATCTACCATAGAGCCACCATTCATCTACCATAGAGCCACCATTCATCTACCATAAAGCCACCATTCATCTACCATAGAGCCACCATTCATCTACCATAGAGCCACCATTCATCTACCATAGAGCAAACATTCATCTACCATAGAGCTGCCATTCATCTACCATTCATCCACCACTCATCTACCATAGAGCCACCATTCATCTACCATAAAGCCACCATTCATCTATCATAGGGCCACATTTCATCTACCATGAAACTACAATTCATCTACCATTCATCCACCACTCATCTACCATTCATCTACCATAGAGCCACCATTCATCTACCATAGAGCCACCATTCATCTACCATAGAGCCACTATACATATCTACCATAGAGCCACAATTCTCCTACCATAGAGCCACCATTCATCTACCATAGAGCCCCCATTCATCTACCATAGAGCCACCATTCATCTACCATAGAGCCACCATTCATCTACCATACAGCCACCATTCATCTACCATAGAGCCACCATTCATCTACCATAGAGTCGCCATTCATCTTCCATAGAGTCGCCATTCATCTACCATAGAGCCGCCATTCATCTACCATAGAGCCACCATTCATCTACCATAGAGCCACCATTCATCTACCATAGAGCCACCATTCATCTACCATAGAGCCACCATTCATCTACCATAGAGCCACCATTCATCTACCATAGAGCCATCATTCATCTACCATAGAGTCGCCATTCATCTTCCATAGAGTCGCCATTCATCTACCATAGAGCCGCCATTCATCTACCATAGAGCCACCATTCATCTACCATAGAGCCACCATTCATCTACCATAGAGCCACCATTCATTTACCATAGGGCTACCATAGGGCTACCATTCATCTACCATTCATCCACTATTCATCTACCACAGAGCCACCATTTATCTACCATAGAGCCTCCATTCATCTACCATAGAGCAAACATTCATCTACCATAGAGCTGCCATTCATCTACCATTCATCCACCACTCATCTACCATAGAGCCACCATTCATCTACCATAAAGCCACCATTCATCTATCAAAGGGCCACATTTCATCTACCATGAAACTACCATTCATCTACCATTCATCCACCACTCATCTACCATTCATCTACCATAGAGCCACCATTCATCTACCATAGAGCCACCATTCATCTACCATAGAGCCACCATACATATCTACCATAGAGCCACAATTCTCCTACCATAGAGCCACCATTCATCTACCATAGAGCCACCATTCATCTACCATAGAGCCACCATTCATCTACCATAGAGCCACCATTCATCTACCATAGAGCCACCATTCATCTACCATAGAGCCACCATTCATCTACCATAGAGTCGCCATTCATCTTCCATAGAGTCGCCATTCATCTACCATAGAGCCGCCATTCATCTACCATAGAGCCACCATTCATCTACCATAGAGCCACCATTCATCTACCATAGAGCCACCATTCATCTACCATAGGGCTACCATAGGGCTACCATTCATCTACCATTCATCCACTATTCATCTACCAAAGAGCCACCATTTATCTACCATAGAGCCACCATTCATCTACCATAGAGCCACCATTCATCCACCACTCATCTACCATTCATCTACCATCGAGCCACCATTCATCTACCCTAGAGCCACCATTCATCTAACATAGAGCCACCATTCATCTACCATAGAGCCACCATTCATCTACCATAAAGCCACCATTCATCTACCATAGAGCCACCATTCATCTACCATAGGGCTACCATTCATCTACCATTCATCTACCATTCATCCACTATCCACCATTCATCTACCATTCATCTACCATTCATCCACTATCCACCATTCATCTACCATAGAGCCACCATTCATCCACCACTCATCTACCATTCATCTACCATAGTGCCACCATTCATCTACCATAGAGACACCATTCATCTACCACTCATCAACCATTCATCTATTATAGAGCCACCATTCATCTACCATAGAGCCACCATTCATCTACCATAGAGCCATCATTCATCTACCATTCATCCACCACTCATCTACTATTCATCTACCCTAGAGCCACCATTCATCTAACATAGAGCCACCATTCATCTACCATAAAGCCACCATTCATCTACCATAGAGCCACCATTCATCTACCATAGAGCCACCATTCATCTACCATAGGGCTACCATTCATCTACCATTCATCTACCATTCATCCACTATCCACCATTCATCTACCATTCATCTACCATTCATCCACTATCCACCATTCATCTACCATAGAGCCACCATTCATCCACCACTCATCTACCATTCATCTACCATAGAGCCACCATTCACCTACCATAGTGCTACCATTCATCTACCTTAGAGCCACCATTATCTACCATAGAGCCATCATTCATCTACCATAGGGCTACCATTCATCTACCATTCATCCACCACTCATCTACCATTCATCTACCATAGAGCCACCATTCATCTACCGTAGAGCCACCATTCATCTACCATAGAGCTACCTTTCATCTAACATAGACCCACCATTCATATCTACCATAGAGCCACCATTCTCCTACCATAGAGCCACCATTCATCTACCATAGAGCCACCATTCATCTACCATAGAGCCACCATTCATCTACCATAGAGCCACCATTCATCTACCATAGAGCCACCATTCATCTAACATAGGGCTACCATTCATCTACCATTCATCCACCACTCATCTACCATTCATCTACCATAGAGCCACCATTCTCCTACCATAGAGCCACCATTCATCTACCATAGAGCCACCATTCATCTACCATAGAGCCACCATTCATCTACCATAGAGCCACCATTCATCTACCATAGAGCCACAATTCATCTACCATAGAGCCACCATTCATCCACCACTCATCTACCATTCATCCACCATAGAGCCACCATTCATATACCATAGAGCCACCATTCATCTACCATAGAGCCACCATTCATCTATCATAGAGCCACCTTTCATCTACCAAAGCGCTACCATTCATCTACCATAGAGCCACCATTCATCTACCATAGAGCCAACATTCATCTACCATAGAGCCACCATTCATCTACCATAGAGCCACCATTCATCAACCATAGAGCCACCATTCATCTACCATAGGGCTATCATTCATCTACCATTCATCCACCACTCATCTACCATTCAACTACCTTAGAGCCACCATTCATCTACCATAGAGCCACCAATCATTTACCATAGAGCCACCATTCATCTACTATAGAGCCACCATTCATCTACCATAAGGCTACCATTCATCTACCATTCATCTACCATAGAGCCACCATTCATCTACCATAGAGCCACCATTCATCCACCACTCACCTACCATTCATCTACCATAGAGCCACCATTCATCTACCATAGAGCCACCATTCATCTACCATAGAGCCACCATTCATCTACCATAGAGCCGCCATTTATCTACCATAGAGCCACCATTCATCCACTACTCATCTACCATTCATCTACTATAGAGCCACCATTCATTTACCATAGAGCCACCATTCATCTACCATAGAGCCACCATTCATTTACCATAGAGCCACCATTCATCTACCATAGAGCCACCATTCATCTACCATAGAGCCACCATTCATCTACCATTGGGCTACCATTCATCTACCATTCATCCACCACTCATCTACCATTCATCCTACCATAGAGCCACCATTCATCTACCATAGAGCCACCATTCATCTACCATTGGGCTACCATTCATCTACCATTCATCCACCACTCATCTACCATTCATCTACCATAGAGCCACCATTCATCTACCATAGAGCCACCATTCATCTAACATAGAGCCACCATGAAGCTACCATTCATCTACCATTCATCCACCACTCATCTACCATTCATCTACCATAGAGCCACCATTCATCTACCATAGAGCCACCATTCATCTACCATAGAGCCACCATTCATCTACCATAGAGCCACCATTCATCTACCATAGGGCTACCATTCATCTACCATTCATCTACCATTCATCCACTATCCACCATTCATCTACCATTCATCTACCATTCATCCACTATCCACCATTCATCTACCATAGAGCCACCATTCATCCACCACTCATCTACCATTCATCTACCATAGAGCCACCATTCACCTACCATAGTGCTACCATTCATCTACCTTAGAGCCACCATTATCTACCATAGAGCCATCATTCATCTACCATAGGGCTACCATTCATCTACCATTCATCCACCACTCATCTACCATTCATCTACCATAGAGCCACCATTCATCTACCGTAGAGCCACCATTCATCTACCATAGAGCTACCTTTCATCTAACATAGACCCACCATTCATATCTACCATAGAGCCACCATTCTCCTACCATAGAGCCACCATTCATCTACCATAGAGACACCATTCATCTACCACTCATCTACCATTCATCTATTATAGAGCCACCATTCATCTACCATAGAGCCACCATTCATCTACCATAGAGCCATCATTCATCTACCATTCATCCACCACTCATCTACTATTCATCTACCCTAGAGCCACCATTCATCTAACATAGAGCCACCATTCATCTACCATAAAGCCACCATTCATCTACCATAGAGCCACCATTCATCTACCATAGAGCCACCATTCATCTACTATAGGGCTACCATTCATCTACCATTCATCTACCATTCATCCACTATCCACCATTCATCTACCATAGAGCCACCATTCATCCACCACTCATCTACCATTCATCTACCATAGAGCCACCATTCATCTACCATAGAGCCACCATTCATCTACCATAGAGCCACCACTCATCTACCATAGAGCCACCATTCATCTACCATAGGGCTACCATTCATCTACCATTCATCCACCACTCATCTACCATTCATCTACCATAGAGCCACCATTCATCTACCATAGAGCCACCATTCATCTACCACTCATCTACTATTCATCTACCATAGAGCCACCATTCATCTACCATAGAGCCACCATTCATCTACCATAGAGCCATCATTCATCTACCATAGGGCTACCATTCATCTACCATTCATCCACCACTCATCTACTATTCATCTACCCTAGAGCCACCATTCATCTAACATAGAGCCACCATTCATCTACCATAGAGCCACCATTCATCTACCATAAAGCCACTATTCATCTACCATAGAGCCACCATTCATCTACCATAGAGCCACCATTCATCTACCATAGGGCTACCATTCATCTAACATTCATCTACCATTCATCCACTATCCACCATTCATCTACCATTCATCTACCATTCATCCACTATCCACCATTCATCTACCATAGAGCCACCATTCATCCACCACTCATCTACCATTCATCTACCATAGAGCCACCATTCATCTACCATAGAGCCACCATTCATCTACCATAGAGCCACCATTCATCTACCATAGAGCCACCATTCATCTACCATAGGGCTACCATTCATCTACCATTCATCCACCACTCATCTACCATTCATCTACCATAGAGCCACCATTCACCTACCATAGAGCCACCATTCATCTACCATAGAGCCACCATTCATCTACCATAGTGCTACCATTCATCTACCTTAGAGCCACCATTCATCTACCATAGAGCCATCATTCATCTACCATAGGGCTACCATTCATCTACCATTCATCTACCATTCATCCACTATCCACCATTCATCTACCATTCATCCACTATCCACCATTCATCTACCATAGAGCCACCATTCATCCACCACTCATCTACCATTCATCTACCATAGTGCCACCATTCATCTACCATAGAGACACCATTCATCTACCACTCATCAACCATTCATCTATTATAGAGCCACCATTCATCTACCATAGAGCCACCATTCATCTACCATAGAGCCATCATTCATCTACCATTCATCCACCACTCATCTACTATTCATCTACCCTAGAGCCACCATTCATCTAACATAGAGCCACCATTCATCTACCATAAAGCCACCATTCATCTACCATAGAGCCACCATTCATCTACCATAGAGCCACCATTCATCTACCATAGGGCTACCATTCATCTACCATTCATCTACCATTCATCCACTATCCACCATTCATCTACCATTCATCTACCATTCATCCACTATCCACCATTCATCTACCATAGAGCCACCATTCATCCACCACTCATCTACCATTCATCTACCATAGAGCCACCATTCACCTACCATAGTGCTACCATTCATCTACCTTAGAGCCACCATTATCTACCATAGAGCCATCATTCATCTACCATAGGGCTACCATTCATCTACCATTCATCCACCACTCATCTACCATTCATCTACCATAGAGCCACCATTCATCTACCGTAGAGCCACCATTCATCTACCATAGAGCTACCTTTCATCTAACATAGACCCACCATTCATATCTACCATAGAGCCACCATTCTCCTACCATAGAGCCACCATTCATCTACCATAGAGCCACCATTCATCTACCATAGAGCCACCATTCATCTACCATAGAGCCACCATTCATCTACCATAGAGCCACCATTCATCTAACATAGGGCTACCATTCATCTACCATTCATCCACCACTCATCTACCATTCATCTACCATAGAGCCACCATTCTCCTACCATAGAGCCACCATTCATCTACCATAGAGCCACCATTCATCTACCATAGAGCCACCATTCATCTACCATAGAGCCACCATTCATCTACCATAGAGCCACAATTCATCTACCATAGAGCCACCATTCATCCACCACTCATCTACCATTCATCCACCATAGAGCCACCATTCATATACCATAGAGCCACCATTCATCTACCATAGAGCCACCATTCATCTATCATAGAGCCACCTTTCATCTACCAAAGCGCTACCATTCATCTACCATAGAGCCACCATTCATCTACCATAGAGCCAACATTCATCTACCATAGAGCCACCATTCATCTACCATAGAGCCACCATTCATCAACCATAGAGCCACCATTCATCTACCATAGGGCTATCATTCATCTACCATTCATCCACCACTCATCTACCATTCAACTACCTTAGAGCCACCATTCATCTACCATAGAGCCACCAATCATTTACCATAGAGCCACCATTCATCTACTATAGAGCCACCATTCATCTACCATAAGGCTACCATTCATCTACCATTCATCTACCATAGAGCCACCATTCATCTACCATAGAGCCACCATTCATCCACCACTCACCTACCATTCATCTACCATAGAGCCACCATTCATCTACCATAGAGCCACCATTCATCTACCATAGAGCCACCATTCATCTACCATAGAGCCGCCATTTATCTACCATAGAGCCACCATTCATCCACTACTCATCTACCATTCATCTACTATAGAGCCACCATTCATTTACCATAGAGCCACCATTCATCTACCATAGAGCCACCATTCATTTACCATAGAGCCACCATTCATCTACCATAGAGCCACCATTCATCTACCATAGAGCCACCATTCATCTACCATTGGGCTACCATTCATCTACCATTCATCCACCACTCATCTACCATTCATCCTACCATAGAGCCACCATTCATCTACCATAGAGCCACCATTCATCTACCATTGGGCTACCATTCATCTACCATTCATCCACCACTCATCTACCATTCATCTACCATAGAGCCACCATTCATCTACCATAGAGCCACCATTCATCTAACATAGAGCCACCATGAAGCTACCATTCATCTACCATTCATCCACCACTCATCTACCATTCATCTACCATAGAGCCACCATTCATCTACCATAGAGCCACCATTCATCTACCATAGAGCCACCATTCATCTACCATAGAGCCACCATTCATCTACCATAGGGCTACCATTCATCTACCATTCATCTACCATTCATCCACTATCCACCATTCATCTACCATTCATCTACCATTCATCCACTATCCACCATTCATCTACCATAGAGCCACCATTCATCCACCACTCATCTACCATTCATCTACCATAGAGCCACCATTCACCTACCATAGTGCTACCATTCATCTACCTTAGAGCCACCATTATCTACCATAGAGCCATCATTCATCTACCATAGGGCTACCATTCATCTACCATTCATCCACCACTCATCTACCATTCATCTACCATAGAGCCACCATTCATCTACCGTAGAGCCACCATTCATCTACCATAGAGCTACCTTTCATCTAACATAGACCCACCATTCATATCTACCATAGAGCCACCATTCTCCTACCATAGAGCCACCATTCATCTACCATAGAGACACCATTCATCTACCACTCATCTACCATTCATCTATTATAGAGCCACCATTCATCTACCATAGAGCCACCATTCATCTACCATAGAGCCATCATTCATCTACCATTCATCCACCACTCATCTACTATTCATCTACCCTAGAGCCACCATTCATCTAACATAGAGCCACCATTCATCTACCATAAAGCCACCATTCATCTACCATAGAGCCACCATTCATCTACCATAGAGCCACCATTCATCTACTATAGGGCTACCATTCATCTACCATTCATCTACCATTCATCCACTATCCACCATTCATCTACCATAGAGCCACCATTCATCCACCACTCATCTACCATTCATCTACCATAGAGCCACCATTCATCTACCATAGAGCCACCATTCATCTACCATAGAGCCACCACTCATCTACCATAGAGCCACCATTCATCTACCATAGGGCTACCATTCATCTACCATTCATCCACCACTCATCTACCATTCATCTACCATAGAGCCACCATTCATCTACCATAGAGCCACCATTCATCTACCACTCATCTACTATTCATCTACCATAGAGCCACCATTCATCTACCATAGAGCCACCATTCATCTACCATAGAGCCATCATTCATCTACCATAGGGCTACCATTCATCTACCATTCATCCACCACTCATCTACTATTCATCTACCCTAGAGCCACCATTCATCTAACATAGAGCCACCATTCATCTACCATAGAGCCACCATTCATCTACCATAAAGCCACTATTCATCTACCATAGAGCCACCATTCATCTACCATAGAGCCACCATTCATCTACCATAGGGCTACCATTCATCTAACATTCATCTACCATTCATCCACTATCCACCATTCATCTACCATTCATCTACCATTCATCCACTATCCACCATTCATCTACCATAGAGCCACCATTCATCCACCACTCATCTACCATTCATCTACCATAGAGCCACCATTCATCTACCATAGAGCCACCATTCATCTACCATAGAGCCACCATTCATCTACCATAGAGCCACCATTCATCTACCATAGGGCTACCATTCATCTACCATTCATCCACCACTCATCTACCATTCATCTACCATAGAGCCACCATTCACCTACCATAGAGCCACCATTCATCTACCATAGAGCCACCATTCATCTACCATAGTGCTACCATTCATCTACCTTAGAGCCACCATTCATCTACCATAGAGCCATCATTCATCTACCATAGGGCTACCATTCATATACCATTCATCCACCACTCATCTACCATTCATCTACCATAGAGCCACCATTCATCTACCGTAGAGCCACCATTCATCTACCATAGAGCTACCTTTCATCTAACATAGACCCACCATTCATATCTACCATAGAGCCACCATTCTCCTACCATAGAGCCACCATTCATCTACCATAGAGCCACTATTCATCTACCATAGAGCCACCATTCATCTACCATAGAGCCACCATTCATCTACCATAGAGCCACAATTCATCTACCATAGAGCCACCATTCATCCACCACTCATCTACCATTCATCCACCATAGAGCCACCATTCATATACCATAGAGCCACCATTCATCTACCATAGAGCCACCATTCATCTATCATAGAGCGACCTTTCATCTACCAAAGCGCTACCATTCATCTACCATAGAGCCACCATTCATCTACCATAGAGCCAACATTCATCTACCATAGAGCCACCATTCATCTACCATAGAGCCAACATTCATCAACCATAGAGCCACCATTCATCTACCATAGGGCTATCATTCATCTACCATTCAACCACCACTCATCTACCATTCAACTACCTTAGAGCCACCATTCATCTACCATAGAGCCACCAATCATTTACCATAGAGCCACCATTCATCTACTATAGAGCCACCATTCATCTACCATAAGGCTACCATTCATCTACTATTCATCAACCACTCATCTACCATTCATCTACCATAGAGCCACCATTCATCTACCATAGAGCCACCATTCATCTACCATAGAGCCACCATTCATCTACCATAGAGCCGCCATTCATCTACCATAGAACCACCATTCATCCACCACTCATCTACCATTCATCTACCATAGAGCCACCATTCATCTACCATAGAGCCACCATTCATCTACCATAGAGCCACCATTCATCAACCATAGAGCCACCATTCATCTACCATAGGGCTACCATTCATCTACCATTCATCCACCACTCATCTACCATTCATCTACCTTAGAGCCACCATTCATTTACCATAGAGCCACCATTCATCTACCATAGAGCCACCATTCATCTACTATAGAGCCACCATTCATCTACCATAAGGCTACCATTCATCTACCATTCATCAACCACTCATCTATCATTCATCTACCATAGAGCCACCATTCATCTACCATAGAGCCACCATTCATATACCATAGAGCCACCATTCATCTACCATAGAGCCGCCATTCATCTACCATAGAACCACCATTCATCCACAACTCATCTACCATTCATCTACCATAGAGCCAACATTCATCTACCATAGAGCCGCCAATCATCTACCATAGAGCCACCATTCATCTACTATAGAGCCACCATTCATCTACCATAAGGCTACCATTCATCTACCATTCATCAACCACTCATCTACCATTCATCTACCATAGAGCCACCATTCATCTACCACAGAGCCGCCATTCATCTACCATAGAACCACCATTCATCCACCACTCATCTACCATTCATCTACCAAAGAGCCACCATTCATCTACCATAGAGCCACCAATCATCTACCATAGAGCCACCATTCATCTACTATAGAGCCACCATTCATCTACCATAAGGCTACCGTTCATCTACCATTCATCAACCACTCATCTACCATTCATCTACCATAGAGCCACCATTCATCTACCATAGTGCTACCATTCATCTACCTTAGAGCCACCATTCATCTACCATAGAGCCATCATTCATCTACCATAGGGCTACCATTCATCTACCATTCATCCACCACTCATCTACCATTCATCTACCATAGAGCCACCATTCATCTACCGTAGAGCCACCATTCATCTACCATAGAGCTACCTTTCATCTAACATAGACCCACCATTCATATCTACCATAGAGCCACCATTCTACTACCATAGAGCAACCATTCATCTACCATAGAGCCACCATTCATCTACCATAGAGCCACCATTCATCTACCATAGAGCCACCATTCATCTACCGTAGAGCCACAATTCATCTACCATAGAGCCACCATTCATCCACCACTCATCTACCATTCATCCACCATAGAGCCACCATTCATATACCATAGAGCCACCATTCATCTACCATAGAGCCACCATTCATCTATCATAGAGCCACCTTTCATCTACCAAAGCGCTACCATTCATCTACCATAGAGCCACCATTCATCTACCATAGAGCCAACATTCATCTACCATAGAGCCACCATTCATCTACCATAGAGCCACCATTCATCAACCATAGAGCCACCATTCATCTACCATAGGGCTATCATTCATCTACCATTCATCCACCACTCATCTACCATTCAACTACCTTAGAGCCACCATTCATCTACCATAGAGCCACCAATCATTTACCATAGAGCCACCATTCATCTACTATAGAGCCACCATTCATCTACCATAAGGCTACCATTCATCTACCATTCATCTACAATAGAGCCACCATTCATCTACCATAGAGCCACCATTCATCCACCACTCATCTACCATTCATCTACCATAGAGCCACCATTCATCTACCATAGAGCCACCATTCATCTACCATAGAGCCACCATTCATCTACCATAGAGCCGCCATTTATCTACCATAGAGCCACCATTCATCCACTACTCATCTACCATTCATCTACTATAGAGCCACCATTCATTTACCATAGAGCCACCATTCATCTACCATAGAGCCACCATTCATTTACCATAGAGCCACCATTCATCTACCATAGAGCCACCATTCATCTACCATAGAGCCACCATTCATCTACCATTGGGCTACCATTCATCTACCATTCATCCACCACTCATCTACCATTCATCCTACCATAGAGCCACCATTCATCTACCATAGAGCCACCATTCATCTACCATTGGGCTACCATTCATCTACCATTCATCCACCACTCATCTACCATTCATCCACCACTCATCTACCATTCATCCTACCATAGAGCCACCATTCATCTACCAAAGAGCCACCATTCATCTACATAGAGCCACCATTCATCTAACATAGAGCCACCATGAAGCTACCATTCATCTACCATTCATCCACCACTCATCTACCATTCATCTACCATAGAGCCACCATTCATCTACCATAGAGCCACCATTCATCTACCATAAAGCCACCATTCATCTACCATAGAGCCACCATTCATCTACCATAGAGCCACCATTCATCTACCATAGAGCAAACATTCATCTACCATAGAGCTGCCATTCATCTACCATTCATCCACCACTCATCTACCATAGAGCCACCATTCATCTACCATAAAGCCACCATTCATCTATCATAGGGCCACATTTCATCTACCATGAAACTACAATTCATCTACCATTCATCCACCACTCATCTACCATTCATCTACCATAGAGCCACCATTCATCTACCATAGAGCCACCATTCATCTACCATAGAGCCACTATACATATCTACCATAGAGCCACAATTCTCCTACCATAGAGCCACCATTCATCTACCATAGAGCCCCCATTCATCTACCATAGAGCCACCATTCATCTACCATAGAGCCACCATTCATCTACCATAGAGCCACCATTCATCTACCATAGAGCCACCATTCATCTACCATAGAGTCGCCATTCATCTTCCATAGAGTCGCCATTCATCTACCATAGAGCCGCCATTCATCTACCATAGAGCCACCATTCATCTACCATAGAGCCACCATTCATCTACCATAGAGCCACCATTCATCTACCATAGAGCCACCATTCATCTACCATAGAGCCACCATTCATCTACCATAGAGCCATCATTCATCTACCATAGAGTCGCCATTCATCTTCCATAGAGTCGCCATTCATCTACCATAGAGCCGCCATTCATCTACCATAGAGCCACCATTCATCTACCATAGAGCCACCATTCATCTACCATAGAGCCACCATTCATTTACCATAGGGCTACCATAGGGCTACCATTCATCTACCATTCATCCACTATTCATCTACCACAGAGCCACCATTTATCTACCATAGAGCCACCATTCATCTACCATAGAGCAAACATTCATCTACCATAGAGCTGCCATTCATCTACCATTCATCCACCACTCATCTACCATAGAGCCACCATTCATCTACCATAAAGCCACCATTCATCTATCAAAGGGCCACATTTCATCTACCATGAAACTACCATTCATCTACCATTCATCCACCACTCATCTACCATTCATCTACCATAGAGCCACCATTCATCTACCATAGAGCCACCATTCATCTACCATAGAGCCACCATACATATCTACCATAGAGCCACAATTCTCCTACCATAGAGCCACCATTCATCTACCATAGAGCCACCATTCATCTACCATAGAGCCACCATTCATCTACCATAGAGCCACCATTCATCTACCATAGAGCCACCATTCATCTACCATAGAGCCACCATTCATCTACCATAGAGTCGCCATTCATCTTCCATAGAGTCGCCATTCATCTACCATAGAGCCGCCATTCATCTACCATAGAGCCACCATTCATCTACCATAGAGCCACCATTCATCTACCATAGAGCCACCATTCATCTACCATAGGGCTACCATAGGGCTACCATTCATCTACCATTCATCCACTATTCATCTACCAAAGAGCCACCATTTATCTACCATAGAGCCACCATTCATCTACCATAGAGCCACCATTCATCCACCACTCATCTACCATTCATCTACCATCGAGCCACCATTCATCTACCCTAGAGCCACCATTCATCTAACATAGAGCCACCATTCATCTACCATAGAGCCACCATTCATCTACCATAAAGCCACCATTCATCTACCATAGAGCCACCATTCATCTACCATAGGGCTACCATTCATCTACCATTCATCTACCATTCATCCACTATCCACCATTCATCTACCATTCATCTACCATTCATCCACTATCCACCATTCATCTACCATAGAGCCACCATTCATCCACCACTCATCTACCATTCATCTACCATAGTGCCACCATTCATCTACCATAGAGACACCATTCATCTACCACTCATCAACCATTCATCTATTATAGAGCCACCATTCATCTACCATAGAGCCACCATTCATCTACCATAGAGCCATCATTCATCTACCATTCATCCACCACTCATCTACTATTCATCTACCCTAGAGCCACCATTCATCTAACATAGAGCCACCATTCATCTACCATAAAGCCACCATTCATCTACCATAGAGCCACCATTCATCTACCATAGAGCCACCATTCATCTACCATAGGGCTACCATTCATCTACCATTCATCTACCATTCATCCACTATCCACCATTCATCTACCATTCATCTACCATTCATCCACTATCCACCATTCATCTACCATAGAGCCACCATTCATCCACCACTCATCTACCATTCATCTACCATAGAGCCACCATTCACCTACCATAGTGCTACCATTCATCTACCTTAAAGCCACCATTATCTACCATAGAGCCATCATTCATCTACCATAGGGCTACCATTCATCTACCATTCATCCACCACTCATCTACCATTCATCTACCATAGAGCCACCATTCATCTACCGTAGAGCCACCATTCATCTACCATAGAGCTACCTTTCATCTAACATAGACCCACCATTCATATCTACCATAGAGCCACCATTCTCCTACCATAGAGCCACCATTCATCTACCATAGAGCCACCATTCATCTACCATAGAGCCACCATTCATCTACCATAGAGCCACCATTCATCTACCATAGAGCCACCATTCATCTAACATAGGGCTACCATTCATCTACCATTCATCCACCACTCATCTACCATTCATCTACCATAGAGCCACCATTCTCCTACCATAGAGCCACCATTCATCTACCATAGAGCCACCATTCATCTACCATAGAGCCACCATTCATCTACCATAGAGCCACCATTCATCTACCATAGAGCCACAATTCATCTACCATAGAGCCACCATTCATCCACCACTCATCTACCATTCATCCACCATAGAGCCACCATTCATATACCATAGAGCCACCATTCATCTACCATAGAGCCACCATTCATCTATCATAGAGCCACCTTTCATCTACCAAAGCGCTACCATTCATCTACCATAGAGCCACCATTCATCTACCATAGAGCCAACATTCATCTACCATAGAGCCACCATTCATCTACCATAGAGCCACCATTCATCAACCATAGAGCCACCATTCATCTACCATAGGGCTATCATTCATCTACCATTCATCCACCACTCATCTACCATTCAACTACCTTAGAGCCACCATTCATCTACCATAGAGCCACCAATCATTTACCATAGAGCCACCATTCATCTACTATAGAGCCACCATTCATCTACCATAAGGCTACCATTCATCTACCATTCATCTACCATAGAGCCACCATTCATCTACCATAGAGCCACCATTCATCCACCACTCACCTACCATTCATCTACCATAGAGCCACCATTCATCTACCATAGAGCCACCATTCATCTACCATAGAGCCACCATTCATCTACCATAGAGCCGCCATTTATCTACCATAGAGCCACCATTCATCCACTACTCATCTACCATTCATCTACTATAGAGCCACCATTCATTTACCATAGAGCCACCATTCATCTACCATAGAGCCACCATTCATTTACCATAGAGCCACCATTCATCTACCATAGAGCCACCATTCATCTACCATAGAGCCACCATTCATCTACCATTGGGCTACCATTCATCTACCATTCATCCACCACTCATCTACCATTCATCCTACCATAGAGCCACCATTCATCTACCATAGAGCCACCATTCATCTACCATTGGGCTACCATTCATCTACCATTCATCCACCACTCATCTACCATTCATCTACCATAGAGCCACCATTCATCTACCATAGAGCCACCATTCATCTAACATAGAGCCACCATGAAGCTACCATTCATCTACCATTCATCCACCACTCATCTACCATTCATCTACCATAGAGCCACCATTCATCTACCATAGAGCCACCATTCATCTACCATAGAGCCACCATTCATCTACCATAGAGCCAACATTCATCTACCATAGAGCTGCCATTCATCTACAATTCATCCACCACTCATCTACCATAGAGCCACCATTCATCTACCATAAAGCCACCATTCATCTATCATAGGGCCACATTTCATCTACCATGAAACTACCATTCATCTACCATTCATCCACCACTCATCTACCATTCATCTACCATAGAGCCACCATTCATCTACCATAGAGCCACCATTCATCTACCATAGAGCCACCATACATATCTACCATAGAGCCACAATTCTCCTACCATAGAGCCACCATTCATCTACCATAGAGCCACCATTCATCTACCATAGAGCCACCATTCATCTACCATAGAGCCACCATTCATCTACCATAGAGCCACCATTCATCTACCATAGAGCCATCATTCATCTACCATAGAGTCGCCATTCATCTTCCATAGAGTCGCCATTCATCTACCATAGAGCCGCCATTCATCTACCATAGAGCCACCATTCATCTACCATAGAGCCACCATTCATCTACCATAGAGCCACCATTCATCTACCATAGGGCTACCATAGGGCTACCATTCATCTACCATTCATCCACTATTCATCTACCATAGAGCCACCATTCATCTACCATAGAGCCACCATTCATCCACCACTCATCTACCATTCATCTACCATCGAGCCACCATTCATCTACCCTAGAGCCACCATTCATCTAACATAGAGCCACCATTCATCTACCATAGAGCCACCATTCATCTACCATAAAGCCACCATTCATCTACCATAGAGCCACCATTCATCTACCATAGAGCCACCATTCATCTACCATAGGGCTACCATTCATCTACCATTCATCTACCATTCATCCACTATCCACCATTCATCTACCATTCATCTACCATTCATCCACTATCCACCATTCATCTACCATAGAGCCACCATTCATCCACCATTCATCTACCATTCATCTACCATAGAGCCACCATTCATCTACCATAGAGCCACCATTCATCTACCATAGAGCCACCATTCATCTACCATAGAGCCACCATTCATCTACCATAGGGCTACCATTCATCTACCATTCATCCACCACTCATCTACCATTCATCTACCATAGAGCCACCATTCATCTACCATAGAGCCACCATTCATCTACCACTCATCTACCATTCATCTACCATAGAGCCACCATTCATCTACCATAGAGCCACCATTCATCTACCATAGAGCCATCATTCATCTACCATAGGGCTACCATTCATCTACCATTCATCCACCACTCATCTACTATTCATCTACCCTAGAGCCACCATTCATCTAACATAGAGCCACCATCCATCTACCATAGAGCCACCATTCATCTACCATAAAGACACTATTCATCTACCATAGAGCCACCATTCATCTACCATAGAGCCACCATTCATCTACCATAGGGCTACCATTCATCTACCATTCATCTACCATTCATCCACTATCCACCATTCATCTACCATTCATCTACCATTCATCCACTATCCACCATTCATCTACCATAGAGCCACCATTCATCCACCACTCATCTACCATTCATCTACCATAGAGCCACCATTCATCTACCATAGAGCCACCATTCATCTACCATAGAGCCACCATTCATCTACCATAGAGCCACCATTCATCTACCATAGGGCTACCATTCATCTACCATTCATCCACCACTCATCTACCATTCATCTACCATAGAGCCACCATTCATCTACCATAGAGCCACCATTCATCTACCATAGAGCCACCATTCATCTACCATAGTGCTACCATTCATCTACCATTCATCCACCACTCATCTACCATTCATCTACCATAGAGCCACCATTCATCTACCGTAGAGCCACCATTCATCTACCATAGAGCTACCTTTCATCTAACATAGACCCACCATTCATATCTACCATAGAGCCACCATTCTCCTACCATAGAGCCACCATTCATCTACCATAGAGCCACTATTCATCTACCATAGAGCCACCATTCATCTACCATAGAGCCACCATTCATCTACCATAGAGCCACAATTCATCTACCATAGAGCCACCATTCATCCACCACTCATCTACCATTCATCCACCATAGAGCCACCATTCATATACCATAGAGCCACCATTCATCTACCATAGAGCCACCATTCATCTATCATAGAGCCACCTTTCATCTACCAAAGCGCTACCATTCATCTACCATAGAGCCACCATTCATCTACCATAGAGCCAACATTCATCTACCATAGAGCCACCATTCATCTACCATAGAGCCACCATTCATCAACCATAGAGCCACCATTCATCTACCATAGGGCTATCATTCATCTACCATTCATCCACCACTCATCTACCATTCAACTACCTTAGAGCCACCATTCATCTACCATAGAGCCACCAATCATTTACCATAGAGCCACCATTCATCTACTATAGAGCCACCATTCATCTACCATAAGGCTACAATTCATCTACCATTCATCAACCACTCATCTACCATTCATCTACCATAGAGCCACCATTCATCTACCATAGAGCCACCATTCATCTACCATAGAGCCACCATTCATCCACCACTCATCTACCATTCATCCACCATAGAGCCACCATTCATCTACCATAGAGCCACCATTCATCTACCATAAAGCCACCATTCATCTACCATAGAGCCACCATTCATCTACCATAGAGCCACCATTCATCTACCATAGAGCAAACATTCATCTACCATAGAGCTGCCATTCATCTACCATTCATCCACCACTCATCTACCATAGAGCCACCATTCATCTACCATAAAGCCACCATTCATCTATCATAGGGCCACATTTCATCTACCATGAAACTACAATTCATCTACCATTCATCCACCACTCATCTACCATTCATCTACCATAGAGCCACCATTCATCTACCATAGAGCCACCATTCATCTACCATAGAGCCACTATACATATCTACCATAGAGCCACAATTCTCCTACCATAGAGCCACCATTCATCTACCATAGAGCCCCCATTCATCTACCATAGAGCCACCATTCATCTACCATAGAGCCACCATTCATCTACCATAGAGCCACCATTCATCTACCATAGAGCCACCATTCATCTACCATAGAGTCGCCATTCATCTTCCATAGAGTCGCCATTCATCTACCATAGAGCCGCCATTCATCTACCATAGAGCCACCATTCATCTACCATAGAGCCACCATTCATCTACCATAGAGCCACCATTCATCTACCATAGAGCCACCATTCATCTACCATAGAGCCACCATTCATCTACCATAGAGCCATCATTCATCTACCATAGAGTCGCCATTCATCTTCCATAGAGTCGCCATTCATCTACCATAGAGCCGCCATTCATCTACCATAGAGCCACCATTCATCTACCATAGAGCCACCATTCATCTACCATAGAGCCACCATTCATTTACCATAGGGCTACCATAGGGCTACCATTCATCTACCATTCATCCACTATTCATCTACCACAGAGCCACCATTTATCTACCATAGAGCCACCATTCATCTACCATAGAGCAAACATTCATCTACCATAGAGCTGCCATTCATCTACCATTCATCCACCACTCATCTACCATAGAGCCACCATTCATCTACCATAAAGCCACCATTCATCTATCAAAGGGCCACATTTCATCTACCATGAAACTACCATTCATCTACCATTCATCCACCACTCATCTACCATTCATCTACCATAGAGCCACCATTCATCTACCATAGAGCCACCATTCATCTACCATAGAGCCACCATACATATCTACCATAGAGCCACAATTCTCCTACCATAGAGCCACCATTCATCTACCATAGAGCCACCATTCATCTACCATAGAGCCACCATTCATCTACCATAGAGCCACCATTCATCTACCATAGAGCCACCATTCATCTACCATAGAGCCACCATTCATCTACCATAGAGTCGCCATTCATCTTCCATAGAGTCGCCATTCATCTACCATAGAGCCGCCATTCATCTACCATAGAGCCACCATTCATCTACCATAGAGCCACCATTCATCTACCATAGAGCCACCATTCATCTACCATAGGGCTACCATAGGGCTACCATTCATCTACCATTCATCCACTATTCATCTACCAAAGAGCCACCATTTATCTACCATAGAGCCACCATTCATCTACCATAGAGCCACCATTCATCCACCACTCATCTACCATTCATCTACCATCGAGCCACCATTCATCTACCCTAGAGCCACCATTCATCTAACATAGAGCCACCATTCATCTACCATAGAGCCACCATTCATCTACCATAAAGCCACCATTCATCTACCATAGAGCCACCATTCATCTACCATAGGGCTACCATTCATCTACCATTCATCTACCATTCATCCACTATCCACCATTCATCTACCATTCATCTACCATTCATCCACTATCCACCATTCATCTACCATAGAGCCACCATTCATCCACCACTCATCTACCATTCATCTACCATAGTGCCACCATTCATCTACCATAGAGACACCATTCATCTACCACTCATCAACCATTCATCTATTATAGAGCCACCATTCATCTACCATAGAGCCACCATTCATCTACCATAGAGCCATCATTCATCTACCATTCATCCACCACTCATCTACTATTCATCTACCCTAGAGCCACCATTCATCTAACATAGAGCCACCATTCATCTACCATAAAGCCACCATTCATCTACCATAGAGCCACCATTCATCTACCATAGAGCCACCATTCATCTACCATAGGGCTACCATTCATCTACCATTCATCTACCATTCATCCACTATCCACCATTCATCTACCATTCATCTACCATTCATCCACTATCCACCATTCATCTACCATAGAGCCACCATTCATCCACCACTCATCTACCATTCATCTACCATAGAGCCACCATTCACCTACCATAGTGCTACCATTCATCTACCTTAGAGCCACCATTATCTACCATAGAGCCATCATTCATCTACCATAGGGCTACCATTCATCTACCATTCATCCACCACACATCTACCATTCATCTACCATAGAGCCACCATTCATCTACCGTAGAGCCACCATTCATCTACCATAGAGCTACCTTTCATCTAACATAGACCCACCATTCATATCTACCATAGAGCCACCATTCTCCTACCATAGAGCCACCATTCATCTACCATAGAGCCACCATTCATCTACCATAGAGCCACCATTCATCTACCATAGAGCCACCATTCATCTACCATAGAGCCACCATTCATCTAACATAGGGCTACCATTCATCTACCATTCATCCACCACTCATCTACCATTCATCTACCATAGAGCCACCATTCTCCTACCATAGAGCCACCATTCATCTACCATAGAGCCACCATTCATCTACCATAGAGCCACCATTCATCTACCATAGAGCCACCATTCATCTACCATAGAGCCACAATTCATCTACCATAGAGCCACCATTCATCCACCACTCATCTACCATTCATCCACCATAGAGCCACCATTCATATACCATAGAGCCACCATTCATCTACCATAGAGCCACCATTCATCTATCATAGAGCCACCTTTCATCTACCAAAGCGCTACCATTCATCTACCATAGAGCCACCATTCATCTACCATAGAGCCAACATTCATCTACCATAGAGCCACCATTCATCTACCATAGAGCCACCATTCATCAACCATAGAGCCACCATTCATCTACCATAGGGCTATCATTCATCTACCATTCATCCACCACTCATCTACCATTCATCCACCATAGAGCCACCATTCATATACCATAGAGCCACCATTCATCTACCATAGAGCCACCATTCATCTATCATAGAGCCACCTTTCATCTACCAAAGCGCTACCATTCATCTACCATAGAGCCACCATTCATCTACCATAGAGCCAACATTCATCTACCATAGAGCCACCATTCATCTACCATAGAGCCACCATTCATCAACCATAGAGCCACCATTCATCTACCATAGGGCTATCATTCATCTACCATTCATCCACCACTCATCTACCATTCAACTACCTTAGAGCCACCATTCATCTACCATAGAGCCACCAATCATTTACCATAGAGCCACCATTCATCTACTATAGAGCCACCATTCATCTACCATAAGGCTACAATTCATCTACCATTCATCAACCACTCATCTACCATTCATCTACCATAGAGCCACCATTCATCTACCATAGAGCCACCATTCATCTACCATAGAGCCACCATTCATCCACCACTCATCTACCATTCATCCACCATAGAGCCACCATTCATCTACCATAGAGCCACCATTCATCTACCATAAAGCCACCATTCATCTACCATAGAGCCACCATTCATCTACCATAGAGCCACCATTCATCTACCATAGAGCAAACATTCATCTACCATAGAGCTGCCATTCATCTACCATTCATCCACCACTCATCTACCATAGAGCCACCATTCATCTACCATAAAGCCACCATTCATCTATCATAGGGCCACATTTCATCTACCATGAAACTACAATTCATCTACCATTCATCCACCACTCATCTACCATTCATCTACCATAGAGCCACCATTCATCTACCATAGAGCCACCATTCATCTACCATAGAGCCACTATACATATCTACCATAGAGCCACAATTCTCCTACCATAGAGCCACCATTCATCTACCATAGAGCCCCCATTCATCTACCATAGAGCCACCATTCATCTACCATAGAGCCACCATTCATCTACCATAGAGCCACCATTCATCTACCATAGAGCCACCATTCATCTACCATAGAGTCGCCATTCATCTTCCATAGAGTCGCCATTCATCTACCATAGAGCCGCCATTCATCTACCATAGAGCCACCATTCATCTACCATAGAGCCACCATTCATCTACCATAGAGCCACCATTCATCTACCATAGAGCCACCATTCATCTACCATAGAGCCACCATTCATCTACCATAGAGCCATCATTCATCTACCATAGAGTCGCCATTCATCTTCCATAGAGTCGCCATTCATCTACCATAGAGCCGCCATTCATCTACCATAGAGCCACCATTCATCTACCATAGAGCCACCATTCATCTACCATAGAGCCACCATTCATTTACCATAGGGCTACCATAGGGCTACCATTCATCTACCATTCATCCACTATTCATCTACCACAGAGCCACCATTTATCTACCATAGAGCCACCATTCATCTACCATAGAGCAAACATTCATCTACCATAGAGCTGCCATTCATCTACCATTCATCCACCACTCATCTACCATAGAGCCACCATTCATCTACCATAAAGCCACCATTCATCTATCAAAGGGCCACATTTCATCTACCATGAAACTACCATTCATCTACCATTCATCCACCACTCATCTACCATTCATCTACCATAGAGCCACCATTCATCTACCATAGAGCCACCATTCATCTACCATAGAGCCACCATACATATCTACCATAGAGCCACAATTCTCCTACCATAGAGCCACCATTCATCTACCATAGAGCCACCATTCATCTACCATAGAGCCACCATTCATCTACCATAGAGCCACCATTCATCTACCATAGAGCCACCATTCATCTACCATAGAGCCACCATTCATCTACCATAGAGTCGCCATTCATCTTCCATAGAGTCGCCATTCATCTACCATAGAGCCGCCATTCATCTACCATAGAGCCACCATTCATCTACCATAGAGCCACCATTCATCTACCATAGAGCCACCATTCATCTACCATAGGGCTACCATAGGGCTACCATTCATCTACCATTCATCCACTATTCATCTACCAAAGAGCCACCATTTATCTACCATAGAGCCACCATTCATCTACCATAGAGCCACCATTCATCCACCACTCATCTACCATTCATCTACCATCGAGCCACCATTCATCTACCCTAGAGCCACCATTCATCTAACATAGAGCCACCATTCATCTACCATAGAGCCACCATTCATCTACCATAAAGCCACCATTCATCTACCATAGAGCCACCATTCATCTACCATAGGGCTACCATTCATCTACCATTCATCTACCATTCATCCACTATCCACCATTCATCTACCATTCATCTACCATTCATCCACTATCCACCATTCATCTACCATAGAGCCACCATTCATCCACCACTCATCTACCATTCATCTACCATAGTGCCACCATTCATCTACCATAGAGACACCATTCATCTACCACTCATCAACCATTCATCTATTATAGAGCCACCATTCATCTACCATAGAGCCACCATTCATCTACCATAGAGCCATCATTCATCTACCATTCATCCACCACTCATCTACTATTCATCTACCCTAGAGCCACCATTCATCTAACATAGAGCCACCATTCATCTACCATAAAGCCACCATTCATCTACCATAGAGCCACCATTCATCTACCATAGAGCCACCATTCATCTACCATAGGGCTACCATTCATCTACCATTCATCTACCATTCATCCACTATCCACCATTCATCTACCATTCATCTACCATTCATCCACTATCCACCATTCATCTACCATAGAGCCACCATTCATCCACCACTCATCTACCATTCATCTACCATAGAGCCACCATTCACCTACCATAGTGCTACCATTCATCTACCTTAGAGCCACCATTATCTACCATAGAGCCATCATTCATCTACCATAGGGCTACCATTCATCTACCATTCATCCACCACACATCTACCATTCATCTACCATAGAGCCACCATTCATCTACCGTAGAGCCACCATTCATCTACCATAGAGCTACCTTTCATCTAACATAGACCCACCATTCATATCTACCATAGAGCCACCATTCTCCTACCATAGAGCCACCATTCATCTACCATAGAGCCACCATTCATCTACCATAGAGCCACCATTCATCTACCATAGAGCCACCATTCATCTACCATAGAGCCACCATTCATCTAACATAGGGCTACCATTCATCTACCATTCATCCACCACTCATCTACCATTCATCTACCATAGAGCCACCATTCTCCTACCATAGAGCCACCATTCATCTACCATAGAGCCACCATTCATCTACCATAGAGCCACCATTCATCTACCATAGAGCCACCATTCATCTACCATAGAGCCACAATTCATCTACCATAGAGCCACCATTCATCCACCACTCATCTACCATTCATCCACCATAGAGCCACCATTCATATACCATAGAGCCACCATTCATCTACCATAGAGCCACCATTCATCTATCATAGAGCCACCTTTCATCTACCAAAGCGCTACCATTCATCTACCATAGAGCCACCATTCATCTACCATAGAGCCAACATTCATCTACCATAGAGCCACCATTCATCTACCATAGAGCCACCATTCATCAACCATAGAGCCACCATTCATCTACCATAGGGCTATCATTCATCTACCATTCATCCACCACTCATCTACCATTCAACTACCTTAGAGCCACCATTCATCTACCATAGAGCCACCAATCATTTACCATAGAGCCACCATTCATCTACTATAGAGCCACCATTCATCTACCATAAGGCTACCATTCATCTACCATTCATCTACCATAGAGCCACCATTCATCTACCATAGAGCCACCATTCATCCACCACTCACCTACCATTCATCTACCATAGAGCCACCATTCATCTACCATAGAGCCACCATTCATCTACCATAGAGCCACCATTCATCTACCATAGAGCCGCCATTTATCTACCATAGAGCCACCATTCATCCACTACTCATCTACCATTCATCTACTATAGAGCCACCATTCATTTACCATAGAGCCACCATTCATCTACCATAGAGCCACCATTCATTTACCATAGAGCCACCATTCATCTACCATAGAGCCACCATTCATCTACCATAGAGCCACCATTCATCTACCATTGGGCTACCATTCATCTACCATTCATCCACCACTCATCTACCATTCATCCTACCATAGAGCCACCATTCATCTACCATAGAGCCACCATTCATCTACCATTGGGCTACCATTCATCTACCATTCATCCACCACTCATCTACCATTCATCTACCATAGAGCCACCATTCATCTACCATAGAGCCACCATTCATCTAACATAGAGCCACCATGAAGCTACCATTCATCTACCATTCATCCACCACTCATCTACCATTCAACTACCTTAGAGCCACCATTCATCTACCATAGAGCCACCAATCATTTACCATAGAGCCACCATTCATCTACTATAGAGCCACCATTCATCTACCATAAGGCTACCATTCATCTACCATTCATCTACCATAGAGCCACCATTCATCCACCACTCATCTACCATTCATCTACCATAGAGCCACCATTCATCTACCATAGAGCCACCATTCATCTACCATAGAGCCACCATTCATCTACCATAGAGCCGCCATTTATCTACCATAGAGCCACCATTCATCCACTACTCATCTACCATTCATCTACTATAGAGCCACCATTCATTTACCATAGAGCCACCATTCATCTACCATAGAGCCACCATTCATTTACCATAGAGCCACCATTCATCTACCATAGAGCCACCATTCATCTACCATAGAGCCACCATTCATCTACCATTGGGCTACCATTCATCTACCATTCATCCACCACTCATCTACCATTCATCCTACCATAGAGCCACCATTCATCTACCATAGAGCCACCATTCATCTACCATTGGGCTACCATTCATCTACCATTCATCCACCACTCATCTACCATTCATCTACCATAGAGCCACCATTCATCTACCATAGAGCCACCATTCATCTAACATAGAGCCACCATGAAGCTACCATTCATCTACCATTCATCCACCACTCATCTACCATTCATCTACCATAGAGCCACCATTCATCTACCATAGAGCCACCATTCATCTACCATAGAGCCACCATTCATCTACCATAGAGCCAACATTCATCTACCATAGAGCTGCCATTCATCTACAATTCATCCACCACTCATCTACCATAGAGCCACCATTCATCTACCATAAAGCCACCATTCATCTATCATAGGGCCACATTTCATCTACCATGAAACTACCATTCATCTACCATTCATCCACCACTCATCTACCATTCATCTACCATAGAGCCACCATTCATCTACCATAGAGCCACCATTCATCTACCATAGAGCCACCATACATATCTACCATAGAGCCACAATTCTCCTACCATAGAGCCACCATTCATCTACCATAGAGCCACCATTCATCTACCATAGAGCCACCATTCATCTACCATAGAGCCACCATTCATCTACCATAGAGCCACCATTCATCTACCATAGAGCCATCATTCATCTACCATAGAGTCGCCATTCATCTTCCATAGAGTCGCCATTCATCTACCATAGAGCCGCCATTCATCTACCATAGAGCCACCATTCATCTACCATAGAGCCACCATTCATCTACCATAGAGCCACCATTCATCTACCATAGGGCTACCATAGGGCTACCATTCATCTACCATTCATCCACTATTCATCTACCATAGAGCCACCATTCATCTACCATAGAGCCACCATTCATCCACCACTCATCTACCATTCATCTACCATCGAGCCACCATTCATCTACCCTAGAGCCACCATTCATCTAACATAGAGCCACCATTCATCTACCATAGAGCCACCATTCATCTACCATAAAGCCACCATTCATCTACCATAGAGCCACCATTCATCTACCATAGAGCCACCATTCATCTACCATAGGGCTACCATTCATCTACCATTCATCTACCATTCATCCACTATCCACCATTCATCTACCATTCATCTACCATTCATCCACTATCCACCATTCATCTACCATAGAGCCACCATTCATCCACCATTCATCTACCATTCATCTACCATAGAGCCACCATTCATCTACCATAGAGCCACCATTCATCTACCATAGAGCCACCATTCATCTACCATAGAGCCACCATTCATCTACCATAGGGCTACCATTCATCTACCATTCATCCACCACTCATCTACCATTCATCTACCATAGAGCCACCATTCATCTACCATAGAGCCACCATTCATCTACCACTCATTTACCATTCATCTACCATAGAGCCACCATTCATCTACCATAGAGCCACCATTCATCTACCATAGAGCCATCATTCATCTACCATAGGGCTACCATTCATCTACCATTCATCCACCACTCATCTACTATTCATCTACCCTAGAGCCACCATTCATCTAACATAGAGCCACCATTCATCTACCATAGAGCCACCATTCATCTACCATAAAGACACTATTCATCTACCATAGAGCCACCATTCATCTACCATAGAGCCACCATTCATCTACCATAGGGCTACCATTCATCTACCATTCATCTACCATTCATCCACTATCCACCATTCATCTACCATTCATCTACCATTCATCCACTATCCACCATTCATCTACCATAGAGCCACCATTCATCCACCACTCATCTACCATTCATCTACCATAGAGCCACCATTCATCTACCATAGAGCCACCATTCATCTACCATAGAGCCACCATTCATCCACTACTCATCTACCATTCATCTACTATAGAGCCACCATTCATTTACCATAGAGCCACCATTCATCTACCATAGAGCCACCATTCATTTACCATAGAGCCACCATTCATCTACCATAGAGCCACCATTCATCTACCATAGAGCCACCATTCATCTACCATTGGGCTACCATTCATCTACCATTCATCCACCACTCATCTACCATTCATCCTACCATAGAGCCACCATTCATCTACCATAGAGCCACCATTCATCTACCATTGGGCTACTATTCATCTACCATTCATCCACCACTCATCTACCATTCATCTACCATAGAGCCACCATTCATCTACCATAGAGCCACCATTCATCTAACATAGAGCCACCATGAAGCTACCATTCATCTACCATTCATCCACCACTCATCTACCATTCATCTACCATAGAGCCACCATTCATCTACCATAGAGCCACCATTCATCTACCATAGAGCCACCATTCATCTACCATAGAGCCAACATTCATCTACCATAGAGCTGCCATTCATCTACAATTCATCCACCACTCATCTACCATAGAGCCACCATTCATCTACCATAAAGCCACCATTCATCTATCATAGGGCCACATTTCATCTACCATGAAACTACCATTCATCTACCATTCATCCACCACTCATCTACCATTCATCTACCATAGAGCCACCATTCATCTACCATAGAGCCACCATACATATCTACCATAGAGCCACAATTCTCCTACCATAGAGCCACCATTCATCTACCATAGAGCCACCATTCATCTACCATAGAGCCACCATTCATCTACCATAGAGCCACCATTCATCTACCATAGAGCCACCATTCATCTACCATAGAGCCATCATTCATCTACCATAGAGTCGCCATTCATCTTCCATAGAGTCGCCATTCATCTACCATAGAGCCGCCATTCATCTACCATAGAGCCACCATTCATCTACCATAGAGCCACCATTCATCTACCATAGAGCCACCATTCATCTACCATAGGGCTACCATAGGGCTACCATTCATCTACCATTCATCCACTATTCATCTACCATAGAGCCACCATTCATCTACCATAGAGCCACCATTCATCCACCACTCATCTACCATTCATCTACCATCGAGCCACCATTCATCTACCCTAGAGCCACCATTCATCTAACATAGAGCCACCATTCATCTACCATAGAGCCACCATTCATCTACCATAAAGCCACCATTCATCTACCATAGAGCCACCATTCATCTACCATAGAGCCACCATTCATCTACCATAGGGCTACCATTCATCTACCATTCATCTACCATTCATCCACTATCCACCATTCATCTACCATTCATCTACCATTCATCCACTATCCACCATTCATCTACCATAGAGCCACCATTCATCCACCATTCATCTACCATTCATCTACCATAGAGCCACCATTCATCTACCATAGAGCCACCATTCATCTACCATAGAGCCACCATTCATCTACCATAGAGCCACCATTCATCTACCATAGGGCTACCATTCATCTACCATTCATCCACCACTCATCTACCATTCATCTACCATAGAGCCACCATTCATCTACCATAGAGCCACCATTCATCTACCACTCATCTACCATTCATCTACCATAGAGCCACCATTCATCTACCATAGAGCCACCATTCATCTACCATAGAGCCATCATTCATCTACCATAGGGCTACCATTCATCTACCATTCATCCACCACTCATCTACTATTCATCTACCCTAGAGCCACCATTCATCTAACATAGAGCCACCATTCATCTACCATAGAGCCACCATTCATCTACCATAAAGACACTATTCATCTACCATAGAGCCACCATTCATCTACCATAGAGCCACCATTCATCTACCATAGGGCTACCATTCATCTACCATTCATCTACCATTCATCCACTATCCACCATTCATCTACCATTCATCTACCATTCATCCACTATCCACCATTCATCTACCATAGAGCCACCATTCATCCACCACTCATCTACCATTCATCTACCATAGAGCCACCATTCATCTACCATAGAGCCACCATTCATCTACCATAGAGCCACCATTCATCTACCATAGAGCCACCATTCATCTACCATAGGGCTACCATTCATCTACCATTCATCCACCACTCATCTACCATTCATCTACCATAGAGCCACCATTCATCTACCATAGAGCCACCATTCATCTACCATAGAGCCACCATTCATCTACCATAGTGCTACCATTCATCTACCATTCATCCACCACTCATCTACCATTCATCTACCATAGAGCCACCATTCATCTACCGTAGAGCCACCATTCATCTACCATAGAGCTACCTTTCATCTAACATAGACCCACCATTCATATCTACCATAGAGCCACCATTCTCCTACCATAGAGCCACCATTCATCTACCATAGAGCCACTATTCATCTACCATAGAGCCACCATTCATCTACCATAGAGCCACCATTCATCTACCATAGAGCCACAATTCATCTACCATAGAGCCACCATTCATCCACCACTCATCTACCATTCATCCACCATAGAGCCACCATTCATATACCATAGAGCCACCATTCATCTACCATAGAGCCACCATTCATCTATCATAGAGCCACCTTTCATCTACCAAAGCGCTACCATTCATCTACCATAGAGCCACCATTCATCTACCATAGAGCCAACATTCATCTACCATAGAGCCACCATTCATCTACCATAGAGCCACCATTCATCAACCATAGAGCCACCATTCATCTACCATAGGGCTATCATTCATCTACCATTCATCCACCACTCATCTACCATTCAACTACCTTAGAGCCACCATTCATCTACCATAGAGCCACCAATCATTTACCATAGAGCCACCATTCATCTACTATAGAGCCACCATTCATCTACCATAAGGCTACAATTCATCTACCATTCATCAACCACTCATCTACCATTCATCTACCATAGAGCCACCATTCATCTACCATAGAGCCACCATTCATCCACCACTCATCTACCATTCATCCACCATAGAGCCACCATTCATATACCATAGAGCCACCATTCATCTACCATAGAGCCACCATTCATCTACCATAGAGACACCATTCATCTAACATAGAGCCACCATGAAGCTACCATTCATCTACCATTCATCCACCACTCATCTACCATTCATCTACCATAGAGCCACCATTCATCTACCATAGAGCCACCATTCATCTACCATAGAGCCACCATTCATCTACCATAGAGCCAACATTCATCTACCATAGAGCTGCCATTCATCTACCATTCATCCACCACTCATCTACCATAGAGCCACCATTCATCTACCATAAAGCCACCATTCATCTATCATAGGGCCACATTTCATCTACCATGAAACTACCATTCATCTACCATTCATCCACCACTCATCTACCATTCATCTACCATAGAGCCACCATTCATCTACCATAGAGCCACCATTCATCTACCATAGAGCCACCATACATATCTACCATAGAGCCACAATTCTCCTACCATAGAGCCACCATTCATCTACCATAGAGCCACCATTCATCTACCATAGAGCCACCATTCATCTACCATAGAGCCACCATTCATCTACCATAGAGCCACCATTCATCTACCATAGAGCCATCATTCATCTACCATAGAGTCGCCATTCATCTTCCATAGAGTCGCCATTCATCTACCATAGAGCCGCCATTCATCTACCATAGAGCCACCATTCATCTACCATAGAGCCACCATTCATCTACCATAGAGCCACCATTCATCTACCATAGGGCTACCATAGGGCTACCATTCATCTACCATTCATCCACTATTCATCTACCACAGAGCCACCATTTACCTACCATAGAGCCACCATTCATCTACCATAGAGCCACCATTCATCCACCACTCATCTACCATTCATCTACCATCGAGCCACCATTCATCTACCCTAGAGCCACCATTCATCTAACACAGAGCCACCATTCATCTACCATAGGGTTACCATTCATCTACCATTCATCCACCACTCATCTACCATTCATCTACCATAGAGCCACCATTCATCTACCATAGAGCCACCATTCATCTACCACTCATCTACCATTCATCTACCATAGAGCCACCATTCATCTACCATAGAGCCACCATTCATCTACCATAGAGCCATCATTCATCTACCATAGGGCTACCATTCATCTACCATTCATCCACCACTCATCTACTATTCATCTACCCTAGAGCCACCATTCATCTAACATAGAGCCACCATTCATCTACCATAGAGCCACCATTCATCTACCATCAAGCCACCATTCATCTACCATAGAGCCACCATTCATCTACCATAGAGCCACCATTCATCTACCATAGGGCTACCATTCATCTACCATTCATCTACCATTCATCCACTATCCACCATTCATCTACCATTCATCTACCATTCATCCACTATCCACCATTCATCTACCATAGAGCCACCATTCATCCACCACTCATCTACCATTCATCTACCATAGAGCCACCATTCATCTAACATAGTGCTACCATTCATCTACCTTAGAGCCACCATTCATCTACCATAGAGCCATCATTCATCTACCATAGGGCTACCATTCATCTACCATTCATCCACCACTCATCTACCATTCATCTACCATAGAGCCACCATTCATCTACCGTAGAGCCACCATTCATCTACCATAGAGCTACCTTTCATCTAACATAGACCCACCATTCATATCTACCATAGAGCCACCATTCTCCTACCATAGAGCCACCATTTATCTACCATAGAGCCACCATTCATCTACCATAGAGCCACCATTCATCTACCATAGAGCCACCATTCATCTACCATAGAGCCACAATTCATCTACCATAGAGCCACCATTCATCCACCACTCATCTACCATTCATCCACCATAGAGCCACCATTCATATACCGTAGAGCCACCATTCATCTACCATAGAGCCACCATTCATCTATCATAGAGCCACCTTTCATCTACCAAAGCGCTACCATTCATCTACCATAGAGCCACCATTCATCTACCATAGAGCCAACATTCATCTACCATAGAGCCACCATTCATCTACCATAGAGCCACCATTCATCAACCATAGAGCCACCATTCATCTACCATAGGGCTATCATTCATCTACCATTCATCCACCACTCATCTACCATTCAACTACCTTAGAGCCACCATTCATCTACCATAGAGCCACCAATCATTTACCATAGAGCCACCATTCATCTACTATAGAGCCACCATTCATCTACCATAAGGCTACCATTCATCTACCATTCATCTACCATAGAGCCACCATTCATCTACCATAGAGCCACCATTCATCCACCACTCATCTACCATTCATCTACCATAGAGCCACCATTCATCTACCATAGAGCCACCATTCATCTACCATAGAGCCACCATTCATCTACCATAGAGCCGCCATTTATCTACCATAGAGCCACCATTCATCCACTACTCATCTACCATTCATCTACTATAGAGTCACCATTCATTTACCATAGAGCCACCATTCATCTACCATAGAGCCACCATTCATTTACCATAGAGCCACCATTCATCTACCATAGAGCCACCATTCATCTACCATAGAGCCACCATTCATCTACCATTGGGCTACCATTCATCTACCATTCATCCACCACTCATCTACCATTCATCCACCACTCATCTACCATTCATCCTACCATAGAGCCACCATTCATCTACCAAAGAGCCACCATTCATCTACCATAGAGCCACCATTCATCTAACATAGAGCCACCATGAAGCTACCATTCATCTACCATTCATCCACCACTCATCTACCATCCATCTACCATAGAGCCACCATTCATCTACCATAGAGCCACCATTCATCTACCATAGAGCCACCATTCATCTACCATAGAGCCAACATTCATCTACCATAGAGCTGCCATTCATCTACCATTCATCCACCACTCATCTACCATAGAGCCACCATTCATCTACCATAAAGCCACCATTCATCTATCATAGGGCCACATTTCATCTACCATGAAACTACCATTCATCTACCATTCATCCACCACTCATCTACCATTCATCTACCATAGAGCCACCATTCATCTACCATAGAGCCACCATACATATCTACCATAGAGCCACAATTCTCCTACCATAGAGCCACCATTCATCTACCATAGAGCCACCATTCATCTACCATAGAGCCACCATTCATCTACCATAGAGCCACCATTCATCTACCATAGAGCAAACATTCATCTACCATAGAGCTGCCATTCATCTACCATTCATCCACCACTCATCTACCATAGAGCCACCATTCATCTACCATAAAGCCACCATTCATCTATCAAAGGGCCACATTTCATCTACCATGAAACTACCATTCATCTACCATTCATCCACCACTCATCTACCATTCATCTACCATAGAGCCACCATTCATCTACCATAGAGCCACCATTCATCTACCATAGAGCCACCATACATATCTACCATAGAGCCACAATTCTCCTACCATAGAGCCACCATTCATCTACCATAGAGCCACCATTCATCTACCATAGAGCCACCATTCATCTACCATAGAGCCACCATTCATCTACCATAGAGCCACCATTCATCTACCATAGAGCCACCATTCATCTACCATAGAGTCGCCATTCATCTTCCATAGAGTCGCCATTCATCTACCATAGAGCCGCCATTCATCTACCATAGAGCCACCATTCATCTACCATAAAGCCACCATTCATCTACCATAGAGCCACCATTCATCTACCATAGGGCTACCATAGGGCTACCATTCATCTACCATTCATCCACTATTCATCTACCAAAGAGCCACCATTTATCTACCATAGAGCCACCATTCATCTACCATAGAGCCACCATTCATCCACCACTCATCTACCATTCATCTACCATCGAGCCACCATTCATCTACCCTAGAGCCACCATTCATCTAACATAGAGCCACCATTCATCTACCATAGAGCCACCATTCATCTACCATAAAGCCACCATTCATCTACCATAGAGCCACCATTCATCTACCATAGAGCCACCATTCATCTACCATAGGGCTACCATTCATCTACCATTCATCTACCATTCATCCACTATCCACCATTCATCTACCATTCATCTACCATTCATCCACTATCCACTATTCATCTACCATAGAGCCACCATTCATCCACCACTCATCTACCATTCATCTACCATAGTGCCACCATTCATCTACCATAGAGACACCATTCATCTACCACTCATCAACCATTCATCTATTATAGAGCCACCATTCATCTACCATAGAGCCACCATTCATCTACCATAGAGCCATCATTCATCTACCATTCATCCACCACTCATCTACTATTCATCTACCCTAGAGCCACCATTCATCTAACATAGAGCCACCATTCATCTACCATAAAGCCACCATTCATCTACCATAGAGCCACCATTCATCTACCATAGAGCCACCATTCATCTACCATAGGGCTACCATTCATCTACCATTCATCTACCATTCATCCACTATCCACCATTCATCTACCATTCATCTACCATTCATCCACTATCCACCATTCATCTACCATAGAGCCACCATTCATCCACCACTCATCTACCATTCATCTACCATAGAGCCACCATTCACCTACCATAGTGCTACCATTCATCTACCTTAGAGCCACCATTCATCTACCATAGAGCCATCATTCATCTACCATAGGGCTACCATTCATCTACCATTCATCCACCACTCATCTACCATTCATCTACCATAGAGCCACCATTCATCTACCGTAGAGCCACCATTCATCTACCATAGAGCTACCTTTCATCTAACATAGACCCACCATTCATATCTACCATAGAGCCACCATTCTCCTACCATAGAGCCACCATTCATCTACCATAGAGCCACCATTCATCTACCATAGAGCCACCATTCATCTACCATAGAGCCACCATTCATCTACCATAGAGCCATCATTCATCTACCATAGAGTCGCCATTCATCTTCCATAGAGTCGCCATTCATCTACCATAGAGCCGCCATTCATCTACCATAGAGCCACCATTCATCTACCATAGAGCCACCATTCATCTACCATAGAGCCACCATTCATCTACCATAGGGCTACCATAGGGCTACCATTCATCTACCATTCATCCACTATTCATCTACCACAGAGCCACCATTTATCTACCATAGAGCCACCATTCATCTACCATAGAGCCACCATTCATCCACCACTCATCTACCATTCATCTACCATCGAGCCACCATTCATCTACCCTAGAGCCACCATTCATCTAACACAGAGCCACCATTCATCTACCATAGGGTTACCATTCATCTACCATTCATCCACCACTCATCTACCATTCATCTACCATAGAGCCACCATTCATCTACCATAGAGCCACCATTCATCTACCACTCATCTACCATTCATCTACCATAGAGCCACCATTCATCTACCATAGAGCCACCATTCATCTACCATAGAGCCATCATTCATCTACCATAGGGCTACCATTCATCTACCATTCATCCACCACTCATCTACTATTCATCTACCCTAGAGCCACCATTCATCTAACATAGAGCCACCATTCATCTACCATAGAGCCACCATTCATCTACCATAAAGCCACCATTCATCTACCATAGAGCCACCATTCATCTACCATAGAGCCACCATTCATCTACCATAGGGCTACCATTCATCTACCATTCATCTACCATTCATCCACTATCCACCATTCATCTACCATTCATCTACCATTCATCCACTATCCACCATTCATCTACCATAGAGCCACCATTCATCCACCACTCATCTACCATTCATCTACCATAGAGCCACCATTCATCTAACATAGTGCTACCATTCATCTACCTTAGAGCCACCATTCATCTACCATAGAGCCATCATTCATCTACCATAGGGCTACCATTCATCTACCATTCATCCACCACTCATCTACCATTCATCTACCATAGAGCCACCATTCATCTACCGTAGAGCCACCATTCATCTACCATAGAGCTACCTTTCATCTAACATAGACCCACCATTCATATCTACCATAGAGCCACCATTCTCCTACCATAGAGCCACCATTCATCTACCATAGAGCCACCATTCATCTACCATAGAGCCACCATTCATCTACCATAGAGCCACCATTCATCTACCATAGAGCCACAATTCATCTACCATAGAGCCACCATTCATCCACCACTCATCTACCATTCATCCACCATAGAGCCACCATTCATATACCGTAGAGCCACCATTCATCTACCATAGAGCCACCATTCATCTATCATAGAGCCACCTTTCATCTACCAAAGCGCTACCATTCATCTACCATAGAGCCACCATTCATCTACCATAGAGCCAACATTCATCTACCATAGAGCCACCATTCATCTACCATAGAGCCACCATTCATCAACCATAGAGCCACCATTCATCTACCATAGGGCTATCATTCATCTACCATTCATCCACCACTCATCTACCATTCAACTACCTTAGAGCCACCATTCATCTACCATAGAGCCACCAATCATTTACCATAGAGCCACCATTCATCTACTATAGAGCCACCATACATATCTACCATAGAGCCACAATTCTCCTACCATAGAGCCACCATTCATCTACCATAGAGCCACCATTCATCTACCATAGAGCCACCATTCATCTACCATAGAGCCACCATTCATCTACCATAGAGCCACCATTCATCTACCATAGAGCCACCATTCATCTACCATAGAGTCGCCATTCATCTTCCATAGAGTCGCCATTCATCTACCATAGAGCCGCCATTCATCTACCATAGAGCCACCATTCATCTACCATAGAGCCACCATTCATCTACCATAGAGCCACCATTCATCTACCATAGGGCTACCATAGGGCTACCATTCATCTACCATTCATCCACTATTCATCTACCAAAGAGCCACCATTTATCTACCATAGAGCCACCATTCATCTACCATAGAGCCACCATTCATCCACCACTCATCTACCATTCATCTACCATCGAGCCACCATTCATCTACCCTAGAGCCACCATTCATCTAACATAGAGCCACCATTCATCTACCATAGAGCCACCATTCATCTACCATAAAGCCACCATTCATCTACCATAGAGCCACCATTCATCTACCATAGAGCCACCATTCATCTACCATAGGGCTACCATTCATCTACCATTCATCTACCATTCATCCACTATCCACCATTCATCTACCATTCATCTACCATTCATCCACTATCCACTATTCATCTACCATAGAGCCACCATTCATCCACCACTCATCTACCATTCATCTACCATAGTGCCACCATTCATCTACCATAGAGACACCATTCATCTACCACTCATCAACCATTCATCTATTATAGAGCCACCATTCATCTACCATAGAGCCACCATTCATCTACCATAGAGCCATCATTCATCTACCATTCATCCACCACTCATCTACTATTCATCTACCCTAGAGCCACCATTCATCTAACATAGAGCCACCATTCATCTACCATAAAGCCACCATTCATCTACCATAGAGCCACCATTCATCTACCATAGAGCCACCATTCATCTACCATAGGGCTACCATTCATCTACCATTCATCTACCATTCATCCACTATCCACCATTCATCTACCATTCATCTACCATTCATCCACTATCCACCATTCATCTACCATAGAGCCACCATTCATCCACCACTCATCTACCATTCATCTACCATAGAGCCACCATTCACCTACCATAGTGCTACCATTCATCTACCTTAGAGCCACCATTCATCTACCATAGAGCCATCATTCATCTACCATAGGGCTACCATTCATCTACCATTCATCCACCACTCATCTACCATTCATCTACCATAGAGCCACCATTCATCTACCGTAGAGCCACCATTCATCTACCATAGAGCTACCTTTCATCTAACATAGACCCACCATTCATATCTACCATAGAGCCACCATTCTCCTACCATAGAGCCACCATTCATCTACCATAGAGCCACCATTCATCTACCATAGAGCCACCATTCATCTACCATAGAGCCACCATTCATCTACCATAGAGCCATCATTCATCTACCATAGAGTCGCCATTCATCTTCCATAGAGTCGCCATTCATCTACCATAGAGCCGCCATTCATCTACCATAGAGCCACCATTCATCTACCATAGAGCCACCATTCATCTACCATAGAGCCACCATTCATCTACCATAGGGCTACCATAGGGCTACCATTCATCTACCATTCATCCACTATTCATCTACCACAGAGCCACCATTTATCTACCATAGAGCCACCATTCATCTACCATAGAGCCACCATTCATCCACCACTCATCTACCATTCATCTACCATCGAGCCACCATTCATCTACCCTAGAGCCACCATTCATCTAACACAGAGCCACCATTCATCTACCATAGGGTTACCATTCATCTACCATTCATCCACCACTCATCTACCATTCATCTACCATAGAGCCACCATTCATCTACCATAGAGCCACCATTCATCTACCACTCATCTACCATTCATCTACCATAGAGCCACCATTCATCTACCATAGAGCCACCATTCATCTACCATAGAGCCATCATTCATCTACCATAGGGCTACCATTCATCTACCATTCATCCACCACTCATCTACTATTCATCTACCCTAGAGCCACCATTCATCTAACATAGAGCCACCATTCATCTACCATAGAGCCACCATTCATCTACCATAAAGCCACCATTCATCTACCATAGAGCCACCATTCATCTACCATAGAGCCACCATTCATCTACCATAGGGCTACCATTCATCTACCATTCATCTACCATTCATCCACTATCCACCATTCATCTACCATTCATCTACCATTCATCCACTATCCACCATTCATCTACCATAGAGCCACCATTCATCCACCACTCATCTACCATTCATCTACCATAGAGCCACCATTCATCTAACATAGTGCTACCATTCATCTACCTTAGAGCCACCATTCATCTACCATAGAGCCATCATTCATCTACCATAGGGCTACCATTCATCTACCATTCATCCACCACTCATCTACCATTCATCTACCATAGAGCCACCATTCATCTACCGTAGAGCCACCATTCATCTACCATAGAGCTACCTTTCATCTAACATAGACCCACCATTCATATCTACCATAGAGCCACCATTCTCCTACCATAGAGCCACCATTTATCTACCATAGAGCCACCATTCATCTACCATAGAGCCACCATTCATCTACCATAGAGCCACCATTCATCTACCATAGAGCCACAATTCATCTACCATAGAGCCACCATTCATCCACCACTCATCTACCATTCATCCACCATAGAGCCACCATTCATATACCGTAGAGCCACCATTCATCTACCATAGAGCCACCATTCATCTATCATAGAGCCACCTTTCATCTACCAAAGCGCTACCATTCATCTACCATAGAGCCACCATTCATCTACCATAGAGCCAACATTCATCTACCATAGAGCCACCATTCATCTACCATAGAGCCACCATTCATCAACCATAGAGCCACCATTCATCTACATAGGGCTATCATTCATCTACCATTCATCCACCACTCATCTACCATTCAACTACCTTAGAGCCACCATTCATCTACCATAGAGCCACCAATCATTTACCATAGAGCCACCATTCATCTACTATAGAGCCACCATTCATCTACCATAAGGCTACCATTCATCTACCATTCATCTACCATAGAGCCACCATTCATCTACCATAGAGCCACCATTCATCCACCACTCATCTACCATTCATCTACCATAGAGCCACCATTCATCTACCATAGAGCCACCATTCATCTACCATAGAGCCACCATTCATCTACCATAGAGCCGCCATTTATCTACCATAGAGCCACCATTCATCCACTACTCATCTACCATTCATCTACTATAGAGTCACCATTCATTTACCATAGAGCCACCATTCATCTACCATAGAGCCACCATTCATTTACCAAAGAGCCACCATTCATCTACCATAGAGCCACCATTCATCTACCATAGAGCCACCATTCATCTACCATTGGGCTACCATTCATCTACCATTCATCCACCACTCATCTACCATTCATCCACCACTCATCTACCATTCATCCTACCATAGAGCCACCATTCATCTACCAAAGAGCCACCATTCATCTACCATAGAGCCACCATTCATCTAACATAGAGCCACCATGAAGCTACCATTCATCTACCATTCATCCACCACTCATCTACCATCCATCTACCATAGAGCCACCATTCATCTACCATAGAGCCACCATTCATCTACCATAGAGCCACCATTCATCTACCATAGAGCCAACATTCATCTACCATAGAGCTGCCATTCATCTACCATTCATCCACCACTCATCTACCATAGAGCCACCATTCATCTACCATAAAGCCACCATTCATCTATCATAGGGCCACATTTCATCTACCATGAAACTACCATTCATCTACCATTCATCCACCACTCATCTACCATTCATCTACCATAGAGCCACCATTCATCTACCATAGAGCCACCATACATATCTACCATAGAGCCACAATTCTCCTACCATAGAGCCACCATTCATCTACCATAGAGCCACCATTCATCTACCATAGAGCCACCATTCATCTACCATAGAGCCACCATTCATCTACCATAGAGCAAACATTCATCTACCATAGAGCTGCCATTCATCTACCATTCATCCACCACTCATCTACCATAGAGCCACCATTCATCTACCATAAAGCCACCATTCATCTATCAAAGGGCCACATTTCATCTACCATGAAACTACCATTCATCTACCATTCATCCACCACTCATCTACCATTCATCTACCATAGAGCCACCATTCATCTACCATAGAGCCACCATTCATCTACCATAGAGCCACCATACATATCTACCATAGAGCCACAATTCTCCTACCATAGAGCCACCATTCATCTACCATAGAGCCACCATTCATCTACCATAGAGCCACCATTCATCTACCATAGAGCCACCATTCATCTACCATAGAGCCACCATTCATCTACCATAGAGCCACCATTCATCTACCATAGAGTCGCCATTCATCTTCCATAGAGTCGCCATTCATCTACCATAGAGCCGCCATTCATCTACCATAGAGCCACCATTCATCTACCATAGAGCCACCATTCATCTACCATAGAGCCACCATTCATCTACCATAGGGCTACCATAGGGCTACCATTCATCTACCATTCATCCACTATTCATCTACCAAAGAGCCACCATTTATCTACCATAGAGCCACCATTCATCTACCATAGAGCCACCATTCATCCACCACTCATCTACCATTCATCTACCATCGAGCCACCATTCATCTACCCTAGAGCCACCATTCATCTAACATAGAGCCACCATTCATCTACCATAGAGCCACCATTCATCTACCATAAAGCCACCATTCATCTACCATAGAGCCACCATTCATCTACCATAGAGCCACCATTCATCTACCATAGGGCTACCATTCATCTACCATTCATCTACCATTCATCCACTATCCACCATTCATCTACCATTCATCTACCATTCATCCACTATCCACTATTCATCTACCATAGAGCCACCATTCATCCACCACTCATCTACCATTCATCTACCATAGTGCCACCATTCATCTACCATAGAGACACCATTCATCTACCACTCATCAACCATTCATCTATTATAGAGCCACCATTCATCTACCATAGAGCCACCATTCATCTATCATAGAGCCATCATTCATCTACCATTCATCCACCACTCATCTACTATTCATCTACCCTAGAGCCACCATTCATCTAACATAGAGCCACCATTCATCTACCATAAAGCCACCATTCATCTACCATAGAGCCACCATTCATCTACCATAGAGCCACCATTCATCTACCATAGGGCTACCATTCATCTACCATTCATCTACCATTCATCCACTATCCACCATTCATCTACCATTCATCTACCATTCATCCACTATCCACCATTCATCTACCATAGAGCCACCATTCATCCACCACTCATCTACCATTCATCTACCATAGAGCCACCATTCACCTACCATAGTGCTACCATTCATCTACCTTAGAGCCACCATTCATCTACCATAGAGCCATCATTCATCTACCATAGGGCTACCATTCATCTACCATTCATCCACCACTCATCTACCATTCATCTACCATAGAGCCACCATTCATCTACCGTAGAGCCACCATTCATCTACCATAGAGCTACCTTTCATCTAACATAGACCCACCATTCATATCTACCATAGAGCCACCATTCTCCTACCATAGAGCCACCATTCATCTACCATAGAGCCACCATTCATCTACCATAGAGCCACCATTCATCTACCATAGAGCCACCATTCATCTACCATAGAGCCATCATTCATCTACCATAGAGTCGCCATTCATCTTCCATAGAGTCGCCATTCATCTACCATAGAGCCGCCATTCATCTACCATAGAGCCACCATTCATCTACCATAGAGCCACCATTCATCTACCATAGAGCCACCATTCATCTACCATAGGGCTACCATAGGGCTACCATTCATCTACCATTCATCCACTATTCATCTACCACAGAGCCACCATTTATCTACCATAGAGCCACCATTCATCTACCATAGAGCCACCATTCATCCACCACTCATCTACCATTCATCTACCATCGAGCCACCATTCATCTACCCTAGAGCCACCATTCATCTAACACAGAGCCACGATTCATCTACCATAGGGTTACTTTTCATCTACCATTCATCCACCACTCATCTACCATTCATCTACCATAGAGCCACCATTCATCTACCATAGAGCCACCATTCATCTACCACTCATCTACCATTCATCTACCATAGAGCCACCATTCATCTACCATAGAGCCACCATTCATCTACCATAGAGCCATCATTCATCTACCATAGGGCTACCATTCATCTACCATTCATCCACCACTCATCTACTATTCATCTACCCTAGAGCCACCATTCATCTAACATAGAGCCACCATTCATCTACCATAGAGCCACCATTCATCTACCATAAAGCCACCATTCATCTACCATAGAGCCACCATTCATCTACCATAGAGCCACCATTCATCTACCATAGGGCTACCATTCATCTACCATTCATCTACCATTCATCCACTATCCACCATTCATCTACCATTCATCTACCATTCATCCACTATCCACCATTCATCTACCATAGAGCCACCATTCATCCACCACTCATCTACCATTCATCTACCATAGAGCCACCATTCATCTAACATAGTGCTACCATTCATCTACCTTAGAGCCACCATTCATCTACCATAGAGCCATCATTCATCTACCATAGGGCTACCATTCATCTACCATTCATCCACCACTCATCTACCATTCATCTACCATAGAGCCACCATTCATCTACCGTAGAGCCACCATTCATCTACCATAGAGCTACCTTTCATCTAACATAGACCCACCATTCATATCTACCATAGAGCCACCATTCTCCTACCATAGAGCCACCATTCATCTACCATAGAGCCACCATTCATCTACCATAGAGCCACCATTCATCTACCATAGAGCCACCATTCATCTACCATAGAGCCACAATTCATCTACCATAGAGCCACCATTCATCCACCACTCATCTACCATTCATCCACCATAGAGCCACCATTCATATACCGTAGAGCCACCATTCATCTACCATAGAGCCACCATTCATCTATCATAGAGCCACCTTTCATCTACCAAAGCGCTACCATTCATCTACCATAGAGCCACCATTCATCTACCATAGAGCCAACATTCATCTACCATAGAGCCACCATTCATCTACCATAGAGCCACCATTCATCAACCATAGAGCCACCATTCATCTACCATAGGGCTATCATTCATCTACCATTCATCCACCACTCATCTACCATTCAACTACCTTAGAGCCACCATTCATCTACCATAGAGCCACCAATCATTTACCATAGAGCCACCATTCATCTACTATAGAGCCACCATTCATCTACCATAAGGCTACCATTCATCTACCATTCATCTACCATAGAGCCACCATTCATCTACCATAGAGCCACCATTCATCTACCATAGAGCCACCATACATATCTACCATAGAGCCACAATTCTCCTACCATAGAGCCACCATTCATCTACCATAGAGCCACCATTCATCTACCATAGAGCCACCATTCATCTACCATAGAGCCACCATTCATCTACCATAGAGCCACCATTCATCTACCATAGAGCCACCATTCATCTACCATAGAGTCGCCATTCATCTTCCATAGAGTCGCCATTCATCTACCATAGAGCCGCCATTCATCTACCATAGAGCCACCATTCATCTACCATAGAGCCACCATTCATCTACCATAGAGCCACCATTCATCTACCATAGGGCTACCATAGGGCTACCATTCATCTACCATTCATCCACTATTCATCTACCAAAGAGCCACCATTTATCTACCATAGAGCCACCATTCATCTACCATAGAGCCACCATTCATCCACCACTCATCTACCATTCATCTACCATCGAGCCACCATTCATCTACCCTAGAGCCACCATTCATCTAACATAGAGCCACCATTCATCTACCATAGAGCCACCATTCATCTACCATAAAGCCACCATTCATCTACCATAGAGCCACCATTCATCTACCATAGAGCCACCATTCATCTACCATAGGGCTACCATTCATCTACCATTCATCTACCATTCATCCACTATCCACCATTCATCTACCATTCATCTACCATTCATCCACTATCCACTATTCATCTACCATAGAGCCACCATTCATCCACCACTCATCTACCATTCATCTACCATAGTGCCACCATTCATCTACCATAGAGACACCATTCATCTACCACTCATCAACCATTCATCTATTATAGAGCCACCATTCATCTACCATAGAGCCACCATTCATCTACCATAGAGCCATCATTCATCTACCATTCATCCACCACTCATCTACTATTCATCTACCCTAGAGCCACCATTCATCTAACATAGAGCCACCATTCATCTACCATAAAGCCACCATTCATCTACCATAGAGCCACCATTCATCTACCATAGAGCCACCATTCATCTACCATAGGGCTACCATTCATCTACCATTCATCTACCATTCATCCACTATCCACCATTCATCTACCATTCATCTACCATTCATCCACTATCCACCATTCATCTACCATAGAGCCACCATTCATCCACCACTCATCTACCATTCATCTACCATAGAGCCACCATTCACCTACCATAGTGCTACCATTCATCTACCTTAGAGCCACCATTCATCTACCATAGAGCCATCATTCATCTACCATAGGGCTACCATTCATCTACCATTCATCCACCACTCATCTACCATTCATCTACCATAGAGCCACCATTCATCTACCGTAGAGCCACCATTCATCTACCATAGAGCTACCTTTCATCTAACATAGACCCACCATTCATATCTACCATAGAGCCACCATTCTCCTACCATAGAGCCACCATTCATCTACCATAGAGCCACCATTCATCTACCATAGAGCCACCATTCATCTACCATAGAGCCACCATTCATCTACCATAGAGCCATCATTCATCTACCATAGAGTCGCCATTCATCTTCCATAGAGTCGCCATTCATCTACCATAGAGCCGCCATTCATCTACCATAGAGCCACCATTCATCTACCATAGAGCCACCATTCATCTACCATAGAGCCACCATTCATCTACCATAGGGCTACCATAGGGCTACCATTCATCTACCATTCATCCACTATTCATCTACCACAGAGCCACCATTTATCTACCATAGAGCCACCATTCATCTACCATAGAGCCACCATTCATCCACCACTCATCTACCATTCATCTACCATCGAGCCACCATTCATCTACCCTAGAGCCACCATTCATCTAACACAGAGCCACCATTCATCTACCATAGGGTTACCATTCATCTACCATTCATCCACCACTCATCTACCATTCATCTACCATAGAGCCACCATTCATCTACCATAGAGCCACCATTCATCTACCACTCATCTACCATTCATCTACCATAGAGCCACCATTCATCTACCATAGAGCCACCATTCATCTACCATAGAGCCATCATTCATCTACCATAGGGCTACCATTCATCTACCATTCATCCACCACTCATCTACTATTCATCTACCCTAGAGCCACCATTCATCTAACATAGAGCCACCATTCATCTACCATAGAGCCACCATTCATCTACCATAAAGCCACCATTCATCTACCATAGAGCCACCATTCATCTACCATAGAGCCACCATTCATCTACCATAGGGCTACCATTCATCTACCATTCATCTACCATTCATCCACTATCCACCATTCATCTACCATTCATCTACCATTCATCCACTATCCACCATTCATCTACCATAGAGCCACCATTCATCCACCACTCATCTACCATTCATCTACCATAGAGCCACCATTCATCTAACATAGTGCTACCATTCATCTACCTTAGAGCCACCATTCATCTACCATAGAGCCATCATTCATCTACCATAGGGCTACCATTCATCTACCATTCATCCACCACTCATCTACCATTCATCTACCATAGAGCCACCATTCATCTACCGTAGAGCCACCATTCATCTACCATAGAGCTACCTTTCATCTAACATAGACCCACCATTCATATCTACCATAGAGCCACCATTCTCCTACCATAGAGCCACCATTCATCTACCATAGAGCCACCATTCATCTACCATAGAGCCACCATTCATCTACCATAGAGCCACCATTCATCTACCATAGAGCCACAATTCATCTACCATAGAGCCACCATTCATCCACCACTCATCTACCATTCATCCACCATAGAGCCACCATTCATATACCGTAGAGCCACCATTCATCTACCATAGAGCCACCATTCATCTATCATAGAGCCACCTTTCATCTACCAAAGCGCTACCATTCATCTACCATAGAGCCACCATTCATCTACCATAGAGCCAACATTCATCTACCATAGAGCCACCATTCATCTACCATAGAGCCACCATTCATCAACCATAGAGCCACCATTCATCTACCATAGGGCTATCATTCATCTACCATTCATCCACCACTCATCTACCATTCAACTACCTTAGAGCCACCATTCATCTACCATAGAGCCACCAATCATTTACCATAGAGCCACCATTCATCTACTATAGAGCCACCATTCATCTACCATAAGGCTACCATTCATCTACCATTCATCTACCATAGAGCCACCATTCATCTACCATAGAGCCACCATTCATCCACCACTCATCTACCATTCATCTACCATAGAGCCACCATTCATCTACCATAGAGCCACCATTCATCTACCATAGAGCCACCATTCATCTACCATAGAGCCGCCATTTATCTACCATAGAGCCACCATTCATCCACTACTCATCTACCATTCATCTACTATAGAGTCACCATTCATTTACCATAGAGCCACCATTCATCTACCATAGAGCCACCATTCATTTACCATAGAGCCACCATTCATCTACCATAGAGCCACCATTCATCTACCATAGAGCCACCATTCATCTACCATTGGGCTACCATTCATCTACCATTCATCCACCACTCATCTACCATTCATCCTACCATAGAGCCACCATTCATCTACCATAGAGCCACCATTCATCTACCATTGGGCTACCATTCATCTACCATTCATCCACCACTCATCTACCATTCATCCACCACTCATCTACCATCCATCTACCATAGAGCCACCATTCATCTACCATAGAGCCACCATTCATCTACCATAGAGCCACCATTCATCTACCATAGAGCCAACATTCATCTACCATAGAGCTGCCATTCATCTACCATTCATCCACCACTCATCTACCATAGAGCCACCATTCATCTACCATAAAGCCACCATTCATCTATCATAGGGCCACATTTCATCTACCATGAAACTACCATTCATCTACCATTCATCCACCACTCATCTACCATTCATCTACCATAGAGCCACCATTCATCTACCATAGAGCCACCATTCATCTACCATAGAGCCACCATACATATCTACCATAGAGCCACAATTCTCCTACCATAGAGCCACCATTCATCTACCATAGAGCCACCATTCATCTACCATAGAGCCACCATTCATCTACCATAGAGCCACCATTCATCTACCATAGAGCAAACATTCATCTACCATAGAGCTGCCATTCATCTACCATTCATCCACCACTCATCTACCATAGAGCCACCATTCATCTACCATAAAGCCACCATTCATCTATCAAAGGGCCACATTTCATCTACCATGAAACTACCATTCATCTACCATTCATCCACCACTCATCTACCATTCATCTACCATAGAGCCACCATTCATCTACCATAGAGCCACCATACATATCTACCATAGAGCCACAATTCTCCTACCATAGAGCCACCATTCATCTACCATAGAGCCACCATTCATCTACCATAGAGCCACCATTCATCTACCATAGAGCCACCATTCATCTACCATAGAGCCACCATTCATCTACCATAGAGCCACCATTCATCTACCATAGAGTCGCCATTCATCTTCCATAGAGTCGCCATTCATCTACCATAGAGCCGCCATTCATCTACCATAGAGCCACCATTCATCTACCATAGAGCCACCATTCATCTACCATAGAGCCACCATTCATCTACCATAGGGCTACCATAGGGCTACCATAGGGCTACCATTCATCTACCATTCATCCACTATTCATCTACCAAAGAGCCACCATTTATCTACCATAGAGCCACCATTCATCTACCATAGAGCCACCATTCATCCACCACTCATCTACCATTCATCTACCATCGAGCCACCATTCATCTACCCTAGAGCCACCATTCATCTAACATAGAGCCACCATTCATCTACCATAGAGCCACCATTCATCTACCATAAAGCCACCATTCATCTACCATAGAGCCACCATTCATCTACCATAGAGCCACCATTCATCTACCATAGGGCTACCATTCATCTACCATTCATCTACCATTCATCCACTATCCACCATTCATCTACCATTCATCTACCATTCATCCACTATCCACCATTCATCTACCATAGAGCCACCATTCATCCACCACTCATCTACCATTCATCTACCATAGTGCCACCATTCATCTACCATAGAGACACCATTCATCTACCACTCATCAACCATTCATCTATTATAGAGCCACCATTCATCTACCATAGAGCCACCATTCATCTACCATAGAGCCATCATTCATCTACCATTCATCCACCACTCATCTACTATTCATCTACCCTAGAGCCACCATTCATCTAACATAGAGCCACCATTCATCTACCATAAAGCCACCATTCATCTACCATAGAGCCACCATTCATCTACCATAGAGCCACCATTCATCTACCATAGGGCTACCATTCATCTACCATTCATCTACCATTCATCCACTATCCACCATTCATCTACCATTCATCTACCATTCATCCACTATCCACCATTCATCTACCATAGAGCCACCATTCATCCACCACTCATCTACCATTCATCTACCATAGAGCCACCATTCACCTACCATAGTGCTACCATTCATCTACCTTAGAGCCACCATTCATCTACCATAGAGCCATCATTCATCTACCATAGGGCTACCATTCATCTACCATTCATCCACCACTCATCTACCATTCATCTACCATAGAGCCACCATTCATCTACCGTAGAGCCACCATTCATCTACCATAGAGCTACCTTTCATCTAACATAGACCCACCATTCATATCTACCATAGAGCCACCATTCTCCTACCATAGAGCCACCATTCATCTACCATAGAGCCACCATTCATCTACCATAGAGCCACCATTCATCTACCATAGAGCCACCATTCATCTACCATAGAGCCACCATTCATCTAACATAGGGCTACCATTCATCTACCATTCATCCACCACTCATCTACCATTCATCTACCATAGAGCCACCATTCTCCTACCATAGAGCCACCATTCATCTACCATAGAGCCACCATTCATCTACCATAGAGCCACCATTCATCTACCATAGAGCCACCATTCATCTACCATAGAGCCACAATTCATCTACCATAGAGCCACCATTCATCCACCACTCATCTACCATTCATCCACCATAGAGCCACCATTCATATACCATAGAGCCACCATTCATCTACCATAGAGCCACCATTCATCTATCATAGAGCCACCTTTCATCTACCAAAGCGCTACCATTCATCTACCATAGAGCCACCATTCATCTACCATAGAGCCAACATTCATCTACCATAGAGCCACCATTCATCTACCATAGAGCCACCATTCATCAACCATAGAGCCACCATTCATCTACCATAGGGCTATCATTCATCTACCATTCATCCACCACTCATCTATCATTCAACTACCTTAGAGCCACCATTCATCTACCATAGAGCCACCAATCATTTACCATTGAGCCACCATTCATCTACTATAGAGCCACCATTCATCTACCATAAGGCTACCATTCATCTACCATTCATCTACCATAGAGCCACCATTCATCTACCATAGAGCCACCATTCATCCACCACTCACCTACCATTCATCTACCATAGAGCCACCATTCATCTACCATAGAGCCACCATTCATCTACCATAGAGCCACCATTCATCTACCATAGAGCCGCCATTTATCTACCATAGAGCCACCATTCATCCACTACTCATCTACCATTCATCTACTATAGAGCCACCATTCATTTACCATAGAGCCACCATTCATCTACCATAGAGCCACCATTCATTTACCATAGAGCCACCATTCATCTACCATAGAGCCACCATTCATCTACCATAGAGCCACCATTCATCTACCATTGGGCTACCATTCATCTACCATTCATCCACCACTCATCTACCATTCATCCTACCATAGAGCCACCATTCATCTACCATAGAGCCACCATTCATCTACCATTGGGCTACCATTCATCTACCATTCATCCACCACTCATCTACCATTCATCCACCACTCATCTACCATTCATCCTACCATAGAGCCACCATTCATCTACCATAGAGCCACCATTCATCTACCATAGAGCCACCATTCATCTAACATAGAGCCACCATTCATCTACCATAGAGCCACCATTCATCTACCATAGAGCCATCATTCATCTACCATAGAGTCGCCATTCATCTTCCATAGAGTCGCCATTCATCTACCATAGAGCCGCCATTCATCTACCATAGAGCCACCATTCATCTACCATAGAGCCACCATTCATCTACCATAGAGCCACCATTCATCTACCATAGGGCTACCATAGGGCTACCATTCATCTACCATTCATCCACTATTCATCTACCACAGAGCCACCATTTATCTACCATAGAGCCACCATTCATCTACCATAGAGCCACCATTCATCCACCACTCATCTACCATTCATCTACCATCGAGCCACCATTCATCTACCCTAGAGCCACCATTCATCTAACACAGAGCCACCATTCATCTACCATAGGGTTACCATTCATCTACCATTCATCCACCACTCATCTACCATTCATCTACCATAGAGCCACCATTCATCTACCATAGAGCCACCATTCATCTACCACTCATCTACCATTCATCTACCATAGAGCCACCATTCATCTACCATAGAGCCACCATTCATCTACCATAGAGCCATCATTCATCTACCATAGGGCTACCATTCATCTACCATTCATCCACCACTCATCTACTATTCATCTACCCTAGAGCCACCATTCATCTAACATAGAGCCACCATTCATCTACCATAGAGCCACCATTCATCTACCATAAAGCCACCATTCATCTACCATAGAGCCACCATTCATCTACCATAGAGCCACCATTCATCTACCATAGGGCTACCATTCATCTACCATTCATCTACCATTCATCCACTATCCACCATTCATCTACCATTCATCTACCATTCATCCACTATCCACCATTCATCTACCATAGAGCCACCATTCATCCACCACTCATCTACCATTCATCTACCATAGAGCCACCATTCATCTAACATAGTGCTACCATTCATCTACCTTAGAGCCACCATTCATCTACCATAGAGCCATCATTCATCTACCATAGGGCTACCATTCATCTACCATTCATCCACCACTCATCTACCATTCATCTACCATAGAGCCACCATTCATCTACCGTAGAGCCACCATTCATCTACCATAGAGCTACCTTTCATCTAACATAGACCCACCATTCATATCTACCATAGAGCCACCATTCTCCTACCATAGAGCCACCATTCATCTACCATAGAGCCACCATTCATCTACCATAGAGCCACCATTCATCTACCATAGAGCCACCATTCATCTACCATAGAGCCACAATTCATCTACCATAGAGCCACCATTCATCCACCACTCATCTACCATTCATCCACCATAGAGCCACCATTCATATACCGTAGAGCCACCATTCATCTACCATAGAGCCACCATTCATCTATCATAGAGCCACCTTTCATCTACCAAAGCGCTACCATTCATCTACCATAGAGCCACCATTCATCTACCATAGAGCCAACATTCATCTACCATAGAGCCACCATTCATCTACCATAGAGCCACCATTCATCAACCATAGAGCCACCATTCATCTACCATAGGGCTATCATTCATCTACCATTCATCCACCACTCATCTACCATTCAACTACCTTAGAGCCACCATTCATCTACCATAGAGCCACCAATCATTTACCATAGAGCCACCATTCATCTACTATAGAGCCACCATTCATCTACCATAAGGCTACCATTCATCTACCATTCATCTACCATAGAGCCACCATTCATCTACCATAGAGCCACCATTCATCCACCACTCATCTACCATTCATCTACCATAGAGCCACCATTCATCTACCATAGAGCCACCATTCATCTACCATAGAGCCACCATTCATCTACCATAGAGCCGCCATTTATCTACCATAGAGCCACCATTCATCCACTACTCATCTACCATTCATCTACTATAGAGTCACCATTCATTTACCATAGAGCCACCATTCATCTACCATAGAGCCACCATTCATTTACCATAGAGCCACCATTCATCTACCATAGAGCCACCATTCATCTACCATAGAGCCACCATTCATCTACCATTGGGCTACCATTCATCTACCATTCATCCACCACTCATCTACCATTCATCCTACCATAGAGCCACCATTCATCTACCATAGAGCCACCATTCATCTACCATTGGGCTACCATTCATCTACCATTCATCCACCACTCATCTACCATTCATCCACCACTCATCTACCATCCATCTACCATAGAGCCACCATTCATCTACCATAGAGCCACCATTCATCTACCATAGAGCCACCATTCATCTACCATAGAGCCAACATTCATCTACCATAGAGCTGCCATTCATCTACCATTCATCCACCACTCATCTACCATAGAGCCACCATTCATCTACCATAAAGCCACCATTCATCTATCATAGGGCCACATTTCATCTACCATGAAACTACCATTCATCTACCATTCATCCACCACTCATCTACCATTCATCTACCATAGAGCCACCATTCATCTACCATAGAGCCACCATTCATCTACCATAGAGCCACCATACATATCTACCATAGAGCCACAATTCTCCTACCATAGAGCCACCATTCATCTACCATAGAGCCACCATTCATCTACCATAGAGCCACCATTCATCTACCATAGAGCCACCATTCATCTACCATAGAGCAAACATTCATCTACCATAGAGCTGCCATTCATCTACCATTCATCCACCACTCATCTACCATAGAGCCACCATTCATCTACCAAAAAGCCACCATTCATCTATCAAAGGGCCACATTTCATCTACCATGAAACTACCATTCATCTACCATTCATCCACCACTCATCTACCATTCATCTACCATAGAGCCACCATTCATCTACCATAGAGCCACCATTCATCTACCATAGAGCCACCATACATATCTACCATAGAGCCACAATTCTCCTACCATAGAGCCACCATTCATCTACCATAGAGCCACCATTCATCTACCATAGAGCCACCATTCATCTACCATAGAGCCACCATTCATCTACCATAGAGCCACCATTCATCTACCATAGAGCCACCATTCATCTACCATAGAGTCGCCATTCATCTTCCATAGAGTCGCCATTCATCTACCATAGAGCCGCCATTCATCTACCATAGAGCCACCATTCATCTACCATAGAGCCACCATTCATCTACCATAGAGCCACCATTCATCTACCATAGGGCTACCATAGGGCTACCATTCATCTACCATTCATCCACTATTCATCTACCAAAGAGCCACCATTTATCTACCATAGAGCCACCATTCATCTACCATAGAGCCACCATTCATCCACCACTCATCTACCATTCATCTACCATCGAGCCACCATTCATCTACCCTAGAGCCACCATTCATCTAACATAGAGCCACCATTCATCTACCATAGAGCCACCATTCATCTACCATAAAGCCACCATTCATCTACCATAGAGCCACCATTCATCTACCATAGAGCCACCATTCATCTACCATAGGGCTACCATTCATCTACCATTCATCTACCATTCATCCACTATCCACCATTCATCTACCATTCATCTACCATTCATCCACTATCCACCATTCATCTACCATAGAGCCACCATTCATCCACCACTCATCTACCATTCATCTACCATAGTGCCACCATTCATCTACCATAGAGACACCATTCATCTACCACTCATCAACCATTCATCTATTATAGAGCCACCATTCATCTACCATAGAGCCACCATTCATCTACCATAGAGCCATCATTCATCTACCATTCATCCACCACTCATCTACTATTCATCTACCCTAGAGCCACCATTCATCTAACATAGAGCCACCATTCATCTACCATAAAGCCACCATTCATCTACCATAGAGCCACCATTCATCTACCATAGAGCCACCATTCATCTACCATAGGGCTACCATTCATCTACCATTCATCTACCATTCATCCACTATCCACCATTCATCTACCATTCATCTACCATTCATCCACTATCCACCATTCATCTACCATAGAGCCACCATTCATCCACCACTCATCTACCATTCATCTACCATAGAGCCACCATTCACCTACCATAGTGCTACCATTCATCTACCTTAGAGCCACCATTCATCTACCATAGAGCCATCATTCATCTACCATAGGGCTACCATTCATCTACCATTCATCCACCACTCATCTACCATTCATCTACCATAGAGCCACCATTCATCTACCGTAGAGCCACCATTCATCTACCATAGAGCTACCTTTCATCTAACATAGACCCACCATTCATATCTACCATAGAGCCACCATTCTCCTACCATAGAGCCACCATTCATCTACCATAGAGCCACCATTCATCTACCATAGAGCCACCATTCATCTACCATAGAGCCACCATTCATCTACCATAGAGCCACCATTCATCTAACATAGGGCTACCATTCATCTACCATTCATCCACCACTCATCTACCATTCATCTACCATAGAGCCACCATTCTCCTACCATAGAGCCACCATTCATCTACCATAGAGCCACCATTCATCTACCATAGAGCCACCATTCATCTACCATAGAGCCACCATTCATCTACCATAGAGCCACAATTCATCTACCATAGAGCCACCATTCATCCACCACTCATCTACCATTCATCCACCATAGAGCCACCATTCATATACCATAGAGCCACCATTCATCTACCATAGAGCCACCATTCATCTATCATAGAGCCACCTTTCATCTACCAAAGCGCTACCATTCATCTACCATAGAGCCACCATTCATCTACCATAGAGCCAACATTCATCTACCATAGAGCCACCATTCATCTACCATAGAGCCACCATTCATCAACCATAGAGCCACCATTCATCTACCATAGGGCTATCATTCATCTACCATTCATCCACCACTCATCTATCATTCAACTACCTTAGAGCCACCATTCATCTACCATAGAGCCACCAATCATTTACCATTGAGCCACCATTCATCTACTATAGAGCCACCATTCATCTACCATAAGGCTACCATTCATCTACCATTCATCTACCATAGAGCCACCATTCATCTACCATAGAGCCACCATTCATCCACCACTCACCTACCATTCATCTACCATAGAGCCACCATTCATCTACCATAGAGCCACCATTCATCTACCATAGAGCCACCATTCATCTACCATAGAGCCGCCATTTATCTACCATAGAGCCACCATTCATCCACTACTCATCTACCATTCATCTACTATAGAGCCACCATTCATTTACCATAGAGCCACCATTCATCTACCATAGAGCCACCATTCATTTACCATAGAGCCACCATTCATCTACCATAGAGCCACCATTCATCTACCATAGAGCCACCATTCATCTACCATTGGGCTACCATTCATCTACCATTCATCCACCACTCATCTACCATTCATCCTACCATAGAGCCACCATTCATCTACCATAGAGCCACCATTCATCTACCATTGGGCTACCATTCATCTACCATTCATCCACCACTCATCTACCATTCATCCACCACTCATCTACCATTCATCCTACCATAGAGCCACCATTCATCTACCATAGAGCCACCATTCATCTACCATAGAGCCACCATTCATCTAACATAGGGCTACCATTCATCTACCATTCATCCACCACTCATCTACCATTCATCTACCATAGAGCCACCATTCATCTACCGTAGAGCCACCATTCATCTACCATAGAGCTACCTTTCATCTAACATAGACCCACCATTCATATCTACCATAGAGCCACCATTCTCCTACCATAGAGCCACCATTCATCTACCATAGAGCCACCATTCATCTACCATAGAGCCACCATTCATCTACCATAGAGCCATCATTCATCTACCATAGAGCCACAATTCATCTACCATAGAGCCACCATTCATCCACCACTCATCTACCATTCATCCACCATAGAGCCACCATTCATATACCATAGAGCCACCATTCATCTACCATAGAGCCACCATTCATCTATCATAGAGCCACCTTTCATCTACCAAAGCGCTACCATTCATCTACCATAGAGCCACCATTCATCTACCATAGAGCCAACATTCATCTACCATAGAGCCACCATTCATCTACCATAGAGCCACCATTCATCAACCATAGAGCCACCATTCATCTACCATAGGGCTATCATTCATCTACCATTCATCCACCACTCATCTACCATTCAACTACCTTAGAGCCACCATTCATCTACCATAGAGCCACCAATCATTTACCATAGAGCCACCATTCATCTACTATAGAGCCACCATTCATCTACCATAAGGCTACCATTCATCTAACATTCATCTACCATAGAGCCACCATTCATCTACCATAGAGCCACCATTCATCCACCACTCACCTACCATTCATCTACCATAGAGCCACCATTCATCTACCACAGAGCCACCATTCATCTACCATAGAGCCACCATTCATCTACCATAGAGCCGCCATTTATCTACCATAGAGCCACCATTCATCCACTACTCATCTACCATTCATCTACTATAGAGCCACCATTCATTTACCATAGAGCCACCATTCATCTACCATAGAGCCACCATTCATTTACCATAGAGCCACCATTCATCTACCATAGAGCCACCATTCATCTACCATAGAGCCACCATTCATCTACCATTGGGCTACCATTCATCTACCATTCATCCACCACTCATCTACCATTCATCCTACCATAGAGCCACCATTCATCTACCATAGAGCCACCATTCATCTACCATTGGGCTACCATTCATCTACCATTCATCCACCACTCATCTACCATTCATCCACCACTCATCTACCATTCATCCTACCATAGAGCCACCATTCATCTACCATAGAGCCACCATTCATCTACCATAGAGCCACTATTCATCTAACATAGAGCCACCATGAAGCTACCATTCATCTACCATTCATCCACCACTCATCTACCATTCATCTACCATAGAGCCACCATTCATCTACCATAGAGCCACCATTCATCTACCATAGAGCCACCATTCATCTACCATAGAGCCAACATTCTTCTACCATAGAGCTGCCATTCATCTACCATTCATCCACCACTCATCTACCATAGAGCCACCATTCATCTACCATAAAGCCACCATTCATCTATCATAGGGCCACATTTCATCTACCATGAAACTACCATTCATCTACCATTCATCCACCACTCATCTACCATTCATCTACCATAGAGCCACCATTCATCTACCATAGAGCCACCATTCATCTACCATAGAGCCACCATACATATCTACCATAAAGCCACAATTCTCCTACCATAGAGCCACCATTCATCTACCATAGAGCCACCATTCATCTACCATAGAGCCACCATACATATCTACCATAAAGCCACAATTCTCCTACCATAGAGCCACCATTCATCTACCATAGAGCCACCATTCATCTACCATAGAGCCACCATTCATCTACCATAGAGCCACCATTCATCTACCATAGAGCCACCATTCATCTACCATAGAGCCATCATTCATCTACCATAGAGTCGCCATTCATCTTCCATAGAGTCGCCATTCATCTACCATAGAGCCGCCATTCATCTACCATAGAGCCACCATTCATCTACCATAGAGCCACCATTCATCTACCATAGAGCCACCATTCATCTACCATAGGGCTACCATAGGGCTACCATTCATCTACCATTCATCCACTATTCATCTACCACAGAGCCACCATTTATCTACCATAGAGCCACCATTCATCTACCATAGAGCCACCATTCATCCACCACTCATCTACCATTCATCTACCATCGAGCCACCATTCATCTACCCTAGAGCCACCATTCATCTAACATAGAGCCACCATTCATCTACCATAGAGCCACCATTCATCTACCATAAAGCCACCATTCATCTTCCATAGAGCCACCATTCATCTACCATAGAGCCACCATTCATCTACCATAGGGCTACCATTCATCTACCATTCATCTACCATTCATCCACTATCCACCATTCATCTACCATTCATCTACCATTCATCCACTATCCACCATTCATCTACCATAGAGCCACCATTCATCCACCACTCATCTACCATTCATCTACCATAGTGCCACCATTCATCTACCATAGAGACACCATTCATCTACCACTCATCTACCATTCATCTATTATAGAGCCACCATTCATCTACCATAGAGCCACCATTCATCTACCATAGAGCCATCATTCATCTACCATTCATCCACCACTCATCTACTATTCATCTACCCTAGAGCCACCATTCATCTAACATAGAGCCACCATTCATCTACCATAAAGCCACCATTCATCTACCATAGAGCCACCATTCATCTACCATAGAGCCACCATTCATCTACCATAGGGCTACCATTCATCTACCATTCATCTACCATTCATCCACTATCCACCATTCATCTACCATTCATCTACCATTCATCCACTATCCACCATTCATCTACCATAGAGCCACCATTCATCCACCACTCATCTACCATTCATCTACCATAAAGCCACCATTCATCTACCATAGAGCCACCATTCATCTACCATAGAGCCACCATTCATCTACCATAGAGCCACCATTCGTCTACCATAGGGCTACCATTCATCTACCATTCATCCACCACTCATCTACCATTCATCTACCAAAGAGCCACCATTCATCTACCATAGAGCCACCATTCATCTACCACTCATCTACCATTCATCTACCATAGAGCCACCATTCATCTACCATAGAGCCACCATTCATCTACCATAGAGCCATCATTCATCTACCATAGGGCTACCATTCATCTACCATTCATCCACCACTCATCTACTATTCATCTACCCTAGAGCCACCATTCATCTAACATAGAGCCACCATTCATCTACCATAGAGCCACCATTCATCTACCATAAAGCCACTATTCATCTACCATAGAGTCACCATTCATCTACCATAGAGCCACCATTCATCTACCATAGGGCTACCATTCATCTACCATTCATCTACCATTCATCCACTATCCACCATTCATCTACCATTCATCTACCATTCATCCACTATCCACCATTCATCTACCATAGAGCCACCATTCATCCACCACTCATCTACCATTCATCTACCATAGAGCCACCATTCATCTACCATAGAGCCACCATTCATCTACCATAGAGCCACCATTCATCTACCATAGGGCTACCATTCATCTACCATTCATCCACCACTCATCTACCATTCATCTACCATAGAGCCACCATTCATCTACCGTAGAGCCACCATTCATCTACCATAGAGCTACCTTTCATCTAAAATAGACCCACCATTCATATCTACCATAGAGCCACCATTCTCCTACCATAGAGCCACCATTCATCTACCATAGAGCCACCATTCATCTACCATAGAGCCACCATTCATCTACCATAGAGCCACCATTCATCTACCATAGAGCCACAATTCATCTACCATAGAGCCACCATTCATCCACCACTCATCTACCATTCATCCACCATAGAGCCACCATTCATATACCATAGAGCCACCATTCATCTACCATAGAGCCACCATTCATCTATCATAGAGCCACCTTTCATCTACCAAAGCGCTACCATTCATCTACCATAGAGCCACCATTCATCTACCATAGAGCCAACATTCATCTACCATAGAGCCACCATTCATCTACCATAGAGCCGCCATTCATCAACCATAGAGCCACCATTCATCTACCATAGGGCTATCATTCATCTACCATTCATCCACCACTCATCTACCATTCAACTACCTTAGAGCCACCATTCAACTACCATAGAGCCACCAATCATTTACCATAGAGCCACCATTCATCTACTATAGAGCCACCATTCATCTACCATAAGGCTACCATTCATCTACCATTCATCTACCATAGAGCCACCATTCATCTACCATAGAGCCACCATTCATCCACCACTTATCTACCATTCATCTACCATAGAGCCACCATTCATCTACCATAGAGCCACCATTCATCTACCATAGAGCCACCATTCATCTACCATAGAGCCGCCATTTATCTACCATAGAGCCACCATTCATCCACTACTCATCTACCATTCATCTACTATAGAGCCACCATTCATTTACCATAGAGCCACCATTCATCTACCATAGAGCCACCATTCATTTACCATAGAGCCACCATTCATCTACCATAGAGCCACCATTCATCTACCATAGAGCCACCATTCATCTACCATTGGGCTACCATTCATCTACCATTCATCCACCACTCATCTACCATTCATCCTACCATAGAGCCACCATTCATCTACCATAGAGCCACCATTCATCTACCATTGGGCTACCATTCATCTACCATTCATCCACCACTCATCTACCATTCATCTACCATAGAGCCACCATTCATCTACCATAGAGCCACCATTCATCTAACATAGAGCCACCATGAAGCTACCATTCATCTACCATTCATCCACCACTCATCTACCATTCATCTAATATAGAGCCACCATTCATCTACCATAGAGCCACCATTTATCTACCATAGAGCCACCATTCATCTACCATAGAGCCAACATTCATCTACCATAGAGCTGCCATTCATCTACCATTCATCCACCACTCATCTACCATAGAGCCACCATTCATCTACCATAAAGCCACCATTCATCTATGATAGGGCCACATTTCATCTACCATGAAACTACCATTCATCTACCATTCATCCACCACTCATCTACCATTCATCTACCATAGAGCCACCATTCATCTACCATAGAGCCACCATTCATCTACCATAGAGCCACCATACATATCTACCATAGAGCCACAATTCTCCTACCATAGAGCCACCATTCATCTACCATAGAGCCACCATTCATCTACCATAGAGCCACCATTCATCTACCATAGAGCCACCATTCATCTACCATAGAGCCACCATTCATCTACCATAGAGCCATCATTCATCTACCATAGAGTCGCCATTCATCTTCCATAGAGTCGCCATTCATCTACCATAGAGCCGCCATTCATCTACCATAGAGCCACCATTCATCTACCATAGAGCCACCATTCATCTACCATAGAGCCACCATTCATTTACCATAGGGCTACCATAGGGCTACCATTCATCTACCATTCATCCACTATTCATCTACCACAGAGCCACCATTTATCTACCATAGAGCCACCATTCATCTACCATAGAGCAAACATTCATCTACCATAGAGCCACCATTCATCTACCATAGAGCCACCATTCATCTACCATAGAGCCACCATTCATCTACCATAGAGCCACCATTCATCTACCATAGAGCCATCATTCATCTACCATAGAGTCGCCATTCATCTTCCATAGAGTCGCCATTCATCTACCATAGAGCCGCCATTCATCTACCATAGAGCCACCATTCATCTACCATAGAGCCACCATTCATCTACCATAGAGCCACCATTCATTTACCATAGGGCTACCATAGGGCTACCATTCATCTACCATTCATCCACTATTCATCTACCACAGAGCCACCATTTATCTACCATAGAGCCACCATTCATCTACCATAGAGCAAACATTCATCTACCATAGAGCTGCCATTCATCTACCATTCATCCACCACTCATCTACCATTCATCTACCATAGAGCCACCATTCATCTACCATAGAGCCACCATTCATCTACCATAGAGCCACCATACATATCTACCATAGAGCCACAATTATCCTACCATAGAGCCACCATTCATCTACCATAGAGCCACCATTCATCTACCATAGAGCCACCATTCATCTACCATAGAGCCACCATTCATCTACCATAGAGCCACCATTCATCTACCATAGAGCCACCATTCATCTACCATAGAGTCGCCATTCATCTTCCATAGAGTCGCCATTCATCTACCATAGAGCCGCCATTCATCTACCATAGAGCCACCATTCATCTACCATAGAGCCACCATTCATCTACCATAGAGCCACCATTCATCTACCATAGGGCTACCATAGGGCTACCATTCATCTACCATTCATCCACTATTCATCTACCAAAGAGCCACCATTTATCTACCATAGAGCCACCATTCATCTACCATAGAGCCACCATTCATCCACCACTCATCTACCATTCATCTACCATCGAGCCACCATTCATCTACCCTAGAGCCACCATTCATCTAACATAGAGCCACCATTCATCTACCATAGAGCCACCATTCATCTACCATAAAGCCACCATTCATCTACCATAGAGCCACCATTCATCTACCATAGAGCCACCATTCATCTACCATAGAGCCATCATTCATCTACCATAGAGTCGCCATTCATCTTCCATAGAGTCGCCATTCATCTACCATAGAGCCGCCATTCATCTACCATAGAGCCACCATTCATCCACCACTCATCTACCATTCATCTACCATAGTGCCACCATTCATCTACCATAGAGACACCATTCATCTACCACTCATCAACCATTCATCTATTATAGAGCCACCATTTATCTACCATAGAGCCACCATTCATCTACCATAGAGCCATCATTCATCTACCATTCATCCACCACTCATCTACTATTCATCTACCCTAGAGCCACCATTCATCTAACATAGAGCCACCATTCATCTACCATAAAGCCACCATTCATCTACCATAGAGCCACCATTCATCTACCATAGAGCCACCATTCATCTACCATAGGGCTACCATTCATCTACCATTCATCTACCATTCATCCACTATCCACCATTCATCTACCATTCATCTACCATTCATCCACTATCCACCATTCATCTACCATAGAGCCACCATTCATCCACCACTCATCTACCATTCATCTACCATAGAGCCACCATTCACCTACCATAGTGCTACCATTCATCTACCTTAGAGCCACCATTCATCTACCATAGAGCCATCATTCATCTACCATAGGGCTACCATTCATCTACCATTCATCCACCACTCATCTACCATTCATCTACCATAGAGCCACCATTCATCTACCGTAGAGCCACCATTCATCTACCATAGAGCTACCTTTCATCTAACATAGACCCACCATTCATATCTACCATAGAGCCACCATTCTCCTACCATAGAGCCACCATTCATCTACCATAGAGCCACCATTCATCTACCATAGAGCCACCATTCATCTACCATAGAGCCACCATTCATCTACCATAGAGCCACCATTCATCTAACATAGGGCTACCATTCATCTACCATTCATCCACCACTCATCTACCATTCATCTACCATAGAGCCACCATTCTCCTACCATAGAGCCACCATTCATCTACCATAGAGCCACCATTCATCTACCATAGAGCCACCATTCATCTACCATAGAGCCACCATTCATCTACCATAGAGCCACAATTCATCTACCATAGAGCCACTATTCATCCACCACTCATCTACCATTCATCCACCATAGAGCCACCATTCATATACCATAGAGCCACCATTCATCTACCATAGAGCCACCATTCATCTATCATAGAGCCACCTTTCATCTACCAAAGCGCTACCATTCATCTACCATAGAGCCACCATTCATCTACCATAGAGCCAACATTCATCTACCATAGAGCCACCATTCATCTACCATAGAGCCACCATTCATCAACCATAGAGCCACCATTCATCTACCATAGGGCTATCATTCATCTACCATTCATCCACCACTCATCTACCATTCAACTACCTTAGAGCCACCATTCATCTACCATAGAGCCACCAATCATTTACCATAGAGCCACCATTCATCTACTATAGAGCCACCATTCATCTACCATAAGGCTACCATTCATCTACCATTCATCTACCATAGAGCCACCATTCATCTACCATAGAGCCACCATTCATCCACCACTCACCTACCATTCATCTACCATAGAGCCACCATTCATCTACCATAGAGCCACCATTCATCTACCATAGAGCCACCATTCATCTACCATAGAGCCGCCATTTATCTACAATAGAGCCACCATTCATCCACTACTCATCTACCATTCATCTACTATAGAGCCACCATTCATTTACCATAGAGCCACCATTCATCTACCATAGAGCCACCATTCATTTACCATAGAGCCACCATTCATCTACCATAGAGCCACCATTCATCTACCATAGAGCCACCATTCATCTACCATTGGGCTACCATTCATCTACCATTCATCCACCACTCATCTACCATTCATCCTACCATAGAGCCACCATTCATCTACCATAGAGCCACCATTCATCTACCATTGGGCTACCATTCATCTACCATTCATCCACCACTCATCTACCATTCATCCACCACTCATCTACCATTCATCCTACCATAGAGCCACCATTCATCTACCATAGAGCCACCATTCATCTACCATAGAGCCACCATTCATCTAACATAGGGCTACCATTCATCTACCATTCATCCACCACTCATCTACCATTCATCTACCATAGAGCCACCATTCATCTACCGTAGAGCCACCATTCATCTACCATAGAGCTACCTTTCATCTAACATAGACCCACCATTCATATCTACCATAGAGCCACCATTCTCCTACCATAGAGCCACCATTCATCTACCATAGAGCCACCATTCATCTACCATAGAGCCACCATTCATCTACCATAGAGCCACCATTCATCTACCATAGAGCCACCATTCATCTACCATAGAGCCACCATTCATCTACCATAGGGCTACCATTCATCTACCATTCATCTACCATTCATCCACTATCCACCATTCATCTACCATTCATCTACCATTCATCCACTATCCACCATTCATCTACCATAGAGCCACCATTCATCCACCACTCATCTACCATTCATCTACCATAGAGCCACCATTCACCTACCATAGTGCTACCATTCATCTACCTTAGAGCCACCATTCATCTACCATAGAGCCATCATTCATCTACCATAGGGCTACCATTCATCTACCATTCATCCACCACTCATCTACCATTCATCTACCATAGAGCCACCATTCATCTACCGTAGAGCCACCATTCATCTACCATAGAGCTACCTTTCATCTAACATAGACCCACCATTCATATCTACCATAGAGCCACCATTCTCCTACCATAGAGCCACCATTCATCTACCATAGAGCCACCATTCATCTACCATAGAGCCACCATTCATCTACCATAGAGCCACCATTCATCTACCATAGAGCCACCATTCATCTAACATAGGGCTACCATTCATCTACCATTCATCCACCACTCATCTACCATTCATCTACCATAGAGCCACCATTCTCCTACCATAGAGCCACCATTCATCTACCATAGAGCCACCATTCATCTACCATAGAGCCACCATTCATCTACCATAGAGCCACCATTCATCTACCATAGAGCCACAATTCATCTACCATAGAGCCACTATTCATCCACCACTCATCTACCATTCATCCACCATAGAGCCACCATTCATATACCATAGAGCCACCATTCATCTACCATAGAGCCACCATTCATCTATCATAGAGCCACCTTTCATCTACCAAAGCGCTACCATTCATCTACCATAGAGCCACCATTCATCTACCATAGAGCCAACATTCATCTACCATAGAGCCACCATTCATCTACCATAGAGCCACCATTCATCAACCATAGAGCCACCATTCATCTACCATAGGGCTATCATTCATCTACCATTCATCCACCACTCATCTACCATTCAACTACCTTAGAGCCACCATTCATCTACCATAGAGCCACCAATCATTTACCATAGAGCCACCATTCATCTACTATAGAGCCACCATTCATCTACCATAAGGCTACCATTCATCTACCATTCATCTACCATAGAGCCACCATTCATCTACCATAGAGCCACCATTCATCCACCACTCACCTACCATTCATCTACCATAGAGCCACCATTCATCTACCATAGAGCCACCATTCATCTACCATAGAGCCACCATTCATCTACCATAGAGCCGCCATTTATCTACAATAGAGCCACCATTCATCCACTACTCATCTACCATTCATCTACTATAGAGCCACCATTCATTTACCATAGAGCCACCATTCATCTACCATAGAGCCACCATTCATTTACCATAGAGCCACCATTCATCTACCATAGAGCCACCATTCATCTACCATAGAGCCACCATTCATCTACCATTGGGCTACCATTCATCTACCATTCATCCACCACTCATCTACCATTCATCCTACCATAGAGCCACCATTCATCTACCATAGAGCCACCATTCATCTACCATTGGGCTACCATTCATCTACCATTCATCCACCACTCATCTACCATTCATCCACCACTCATCTACCATTCATCCTACCATAGAGCCACCATTCATCTACCATAGAGCCACCATTCATCTACCATAGAGCCACCATTCATCTAACATAGGGCTACCATTCATCTACCATTCATCCACCACTCATCTACCATTCATCTACCATAGAGCCACCATTCATCTACCGTAGAGCCACCATTCATCTACCATAGAGCTACCTTTCATCTAACATAGACCCACCATTCATATCTACCATAGAGCCACCATTCTCCTACCATAGAGCCACCATTCATCTACCATAGAGCCACCATTCATCTACCATAGAGCCACCATTCATCTACCATAGAGCCACCATTCATCTACCATAGAGCCACAATTCATCTACCATAGAGCCACCATTCATCCACCACTCATCTACCATTCATCCACCATAGAGCCACCATTCATATACCATAGAGCCACCATTCATCTACCATAGAGCCACCATTCATCTATCATAGAGCCACCTTTCATCTACCAAAGCGCTACCATTCATCTACCATAGAGCCACCATTCATCTACCATAGAGCCAACATTCATCTACCATAGAGCCACCATTCATCTACCATAGAGCCACCATTCATCAACCATAGAGCCACCATTCATCTACCATAGGGCTATCATTCATCTACCATTCATCCACCACTCATCTACCATTCAACTACCTTAGAGCCACCATTCATCTACCATAGAGCCACCAATCATTTACCATAGAGCCACCATTCATCTACTATAGAGCCACCATTCATCTACCATAAGGCTACCATTCATCTACCATTCATCTACCATAGAGCCACCATTCATCTACCATAGAGCCACCATTCATCCACCACTCACCTACCATTCATCTACCATAGAGCCACCATTCATCTACCATAGAGCCACCATTCATCTACCATAGAGCCACCATTCATCTACCATAGAGCCGCCATTTATCTACCATAGAGCCACCATTCATCCACTACTCATCTACCATTCATCTACTATAGAGCCACCATTCATTTACCATAGAGCCACCATTCATCTACCATAGAGCCACCATTCATTTACCATAGAGCCACCATTCATCTACCATAGAGCCACCATTCATCTACCATAGAGCCACCATTCATCTACCATTGGGCTACCATTCATCTACCATTCATCCACCACTCATCTACCATTCATCCTACCATAGAGCCACCATTCATCTACCATAGAGCCACCATTCATCTACCATTGGGCTACCATTCATCTACCATTCATCCACCACTCATCTACCATTCATCCACCACTCATCTACCATTCATCCTACCATAGAGCCACCATTCATCTACCATAGAGCCACCATTCATCTACCATAGAGCCACCATTCATCTAACATAGAGCCACCATGAAGCTACCATTCATCTACCATTCATCCACCACTCATCTACCATTCATCTACCATAGAGCCACCATTCATCTACCATAGAGCCACCATTCATCTACCATAGAGCCACCATTCATCCACCACTCATCTACCATTCATCTACCATCGAGCCACCATTCATCTACCCTAGAGCCACCATTCATCTAACATAGAGCCACCATTCATCTACCATAGAGCCACCATTCATCTACCATAAAGCCACCATTCATCTTCCATAGAGCCACCATTCATCTACCATAGAGCCACCATTCATCTACCATAGGGCTACCATTCATCTACCATTCATCTACCATTCATCCACTATCCACCATTCATCTACCATTCATCTACCATTCATCCACTATCCACCATTCATCTACCATAGAGCCACCATTCATCCACCACTCATCTACCATTCATCTACCATAGTGCCACCATTCATCTACCATAGAGACACCATTCATCTACCACTCATCTACCATTCATCTATTATAGAGCCACCATTCATCTACCATAGAGCCACCATTCATCTACCATAGAGCCATCATTCATCTACCATTCATCCACCACTCATCTACTATTCATCTACCCTAGAGCCACCATTCATCTAACATAGAGCCACCATTCATCTACCATAAAGCCACCATTCATCTACCATAGAGCCACCATTCATCTACCATAGAGCCACCATTCATCTACCATAGGGCTACCATTCATCTACCATTCATCTACCATTCATCCACTATCCACCATTCATCTACCATTCATCTACCATTCATCCACTATCCACCATTCATCTACCATAGAGCCACCATTCATCCACCACTCATCTACCATTCATCTACCATAAAGCCACCATTCATCTACCATAGAGCCACCATTCATCTACCATAGAGCCACCATTCATCTACCATAGAGCCACCATTCGTCTACCATAGGGCTACCATTCATCTACCATTCATCCACCACTCATCTACCATTCATCTACCAAAGAGCCACCATTCATCTACCATAGAGCCACCATTCATCTACCACTCATCTACCATTCATCTACCATAGAGCCACCATTCATCTACCATAGAGCCACCATTCATCTACCATAGAGCCATCATTCATCTACCATAGGGCTACCATTCATCTACCATTCATCCACCACTCATCTACTATTCATCTACCCTAGAGCCACCATTCATCTAACATAGAGCCACCATTCATCTACCATAGAGCCACCATTCATCTACCATAAAGCCACTATTCATCTACCATAGAGTCACCATTCATCTACCATAGAGCCACCATTCATCTACCATAGGGCTACCATTCATCTACCATTCATCTACCATTCATCCACTATCCACCATTCATCTACCATTCATCTACCATTCATCCACTATCCACCATTCATCTACCATAGAGCCACCATTCATCCACCACTCATCTACCATTCATCTACCATAAAGCCACCATTCATCTACCATAGAGCCACCATTCATCTACCATAGAGCCACCATTCATCTACCATAGAGCCACCATTCGTCTACCATAGGGCTACCATTCATCTACCATTCATCCACCACTCATCTACCATTCATCTACCAAAGAGCCACCATTCATCTACCATAGAGCCACCATTCATCTACCACTCATCTACCATTCATCTACCATAGAGCCACCATTCATCTACCATAGAGCCACCATTCATCTACCATAGAGCCATCATTCATCTACCATAGGGCTACCATTCATCTACCATTCATCCACCACTCATCTACTATTCATCTACCCTAGAGCCACCATTCATCTAACATAGAGCCACCATTCATCTACCATAGAGCCACCATTCTTCTACCATAAAGCCACTATTCATCTACCATAGAGTCACCATTCATCTACCATAGAGCCACCATTCATCTACCATAGGGCTACCATTCATCTACCATTCATCTACCATTCATCCACTATCCACCATTCATCTACCATTCATCTACCATTCATCCACTATCCACCATTCATCTACCATAGAGCCACCATTCATCCACCACTCATCTACCATTCATCTACCATAGAGCCACCATTCATCTACCATAGAGCCACCATTCATCTACCATAGAGCCACCATTCATCTACCATAGGGCTACCATTCATCTACCATTCATCCACCACTCATCTACCATTCATCTACCATAGAGCCACCATTCATCTACCGTAGAGCCACCATTCATCTACCATAGAGCTACCTTTCATCTAAAATAGACCCACCATTCATATCTACCATAGAGCCACCATTCTCCTACCATAGAGCCACCATTCATCTACCATAGAGCCACCATTCATCTACCATAGAGCCACCATTCATCTACCATAGAGCCACCATTCATCTACCATAGAGCCACAATTCATCTACCATAGAGCCACCATTCATCCACCACTCATCTACCATTCATCCACCATAGAGCCACCATTCATATACCATAGAGCCACCATTCATCTACCATAGAGCCACCATTCATCTATCATAGAGCCACCTTTCATCTACCAAAGCGCTACCATTCATCTACCATAGAGCCACCATTCATCTACCATAGAGCCAACATTCATCTACCATAGAGCCACCATTCATCCACCACTCATCTACCATTCATCTACCATAGTGCCACCATTCATCTACCATAGAGACACCATTCATCTACCACTCATCTACCATTCATCTATTATAGAGCCACCATTCATCTACCATAGAGCCACCATTCATCTACCATAGAGCCATCATTCATCTACCATTCATCCACCACTCATCTACTATTCATCTACCCTAGAGCCACCATTCATCTAACATAGAGCCACCATTCATCTACCATAAAGCCACCATTCATCTACCATAGAGCCACCATTCATCTACCATAGAGCCACCATTCATCTACCATAGGGCTACCATTCATCTACCATTCATCTACCATTCATCCACTATCCACCATTCATCTACCATTCATCTACCATTCATCCACTATCCACCATTCATCTACCATAGAGCCACCATTCATCCACCACTCATCTACCATTCATCTACCATAAAGCCACCATTCATCTACCATAGAGCCACCATTCATCTACCATAGAGCCACCATTCATCTACCATAGAGCCACCATTCGTCTACCATAGGGCTACCATTCATCTACCATTCATCCACCACTCATCTACCATTCATCTACCAAAGAGCCACCATTCATCTACCATAGAGCCACCATTCATCTACCACTCATCTACCATTCATCTACCATAGAGCCACCATTCATCTACCATAGAGCCACCATTCATCTACCATAGAGCCATCATTCATCTACCATAGGGCTACCATTCATCTACCATTCATCCACCACTCATCTACTATTCATCTACCCTAGAGCCACCATTCATCTAACATAGAGCCACCATTCATCTACCATAGAGCCACCATTCATCTACCATAAAGCCACTATTCATCTACCATAGAGTCACCATTCATCAACCATAGAGCCACCATTCATCTACCATAGGGCTACCATTCATCTACCATTCATCTACCATTCATCCACTATCCACCATTCATCTACCATTCATCTACCATTCATCCACTATCCACCATTCATCTACCATAGAGCCACCATTCATCCACCACTCATCTACCATTCATCTACCATAAAGCCACCATTCATCTACCATAGAGCCACCATTCATCTACCATAGAGCCACCATTCATCTACCATAGAGCCACCATTCGTCTACCATAGGGCTACCATTCATCTACCATTCATCCACCACTCATCTACCATTCATCTACCAAAGAGCCACCATTCATCTACCATAGAGCCACCATTCATCTACCACTCATCTACCATTCATCTACCATAGAGCCACCATTCATCCACTACTCATCTACCATTCATCTACTATAGAGCCACCATTCATTTACCATAGAGCCACCATTCATCTACCATAGAGCCACCATTCATTTACCATAGAGCCACCATTCATCTACCATAGAGCCACCATTCATCTACCATAGAGCCACCATTCATCTACCATTGGGCTACCATTCATCTACCATTCATCCACCACTCATCTACCATTCATCCTACCATAGAGCCACCATTCATCTACCATAGAGCCACCATTCATCTACCATTGGGCTACCATTCATCTACCATTCATCCACCACTCATCTACCATTCATCCACCACTCATCTACCATTCATCCTACCATAGAGCCACCATTCATCTACCATAGAGCCACCATTCATCTACCATAGAGCCACCATTCATCTAACATAGGGCTACCATTCATCTACCATTCATCCACCACTCATCTACCATTCATCTACCATAGAGCCACCATTCATCTACCGTAGAGCCACCATTCATCTACCATAGAGCTACCTTTCATCTAACATAGACCCACCATTCATATCTACCATAGAGCCACCATTCTCCTACCATAGAGCCACCATTCATCTACCATAGAGCCACCATTCATCTACCATAGAGCCACCATTCATCTACCATAGAGCCACCATTCATCTACCATAGAGCCACAATTCATCTACCATAGAGCCACCATTCATCCACCACTCATCTACCATTCATCCACCATAGAGCCACCATTCATATACCATAGAGCCACCATTCATCTACCATAGAGCCACCATTCATCTATCATAGAGCCACCTTTCATCTACCAAAGCGCTACCATTCATCTACCATAGAGCCACCATTCATCTACCATAGAGCCAACATTCATCTACCATAGAGCCACCATTCATCTACCATAGAGCCACCATTCATCAACCATAGAGCCACCATTCATCTACCATAGGGCTATCATTCATCTACCATTCATCCACCACTCATCTACCATTCAACTACCTTAGAGCCACCATTCATCTACCATAGAGCCACCAATCATTTACCATAGAGCCACCATTCATCTACTATAGAGCCACCATTCATCTACCATAAGGCTACCATTCATCTACCATTCATCTACCATAGAGCCACCATTCATCTACCATAGAGCCACCATTCATCCACCACTCACCTACCATTCATCTACCATAGAGCCACCATTCATCTACCATAGAGCCACCATTCATCTACCATAGAGCCACCATTCATCTACCATAGAGCCGCCATTTATCTACCATAGAGCCACCATTCATCCACTACTCATCTACCATTCATCTACTATAGAGCCACCATTCATTTACCATAGAGCCACCATTCATCTACCATAGAGCCACCATTCATTTACCATAGAGCCACCATTCATCTACCATAGAGCCACCATTCATCTACCATAGAGCCACCATTCATCTACCATTGGGCTACCATTCATCTACCATTCATCCACCACTCATCTACCATTCATCCTACCATAGAGCCACCATTCATCTACCATAGAGCCACCATTCATCTACCATTGGGCTACCATTCATCTACCATTCATCCACCACTCATCTACCATTCATCCACCACTCATCTACCATTCATCCTACCATAGAGCCACCATTCATCTACCATAGAGCCACCATTCATCTACCATAGAGCCACCATTCATCTAACATAGAGCCACCATGAAGCTACCATTCATCTACCATTCATCCACCACTCATCTACCATTCATCTACCATAGAGCCACCATTCATCTACCATAGAGCCACCATTCATCTACCATAGAGCCACCATTCATCCACCACTCATCTACCATTCATCTACCATCGAGCCACCATTCATCTACCCTAGAGCCACCATTCATCTAACATAGAGCCACCATTCATCTACCATAGAGCCACCATTCATCTACCATAAAGCCACCATTCATCTTCCATAGAGCCACCATTCATCTACCATAGAGCCACCATTCATCTACCATAGGGCTACCATTCATCTACCATTCATCTACCATTCATCCACTATCCACCATTCATCTACCATTCATCTACCATTCATCCACTATCCACCATTCATCTACCATAGAGCCACCATTCATCCACCACTCATCTACCATTCATCTACCATAGTGCCACCATTCATCTACCATAGAGACACCATTCATCTACCACTCATCTACCATTCATCTATTATAGAGCCACCATTCATCTACCATAGAGCCACCATTCATCTACCATAGAGCCATCATTCATCTACCATAGAGCCACCATTCATCTACCATAGGGCTACCATTCATCTACCATTCATCCACCACTCATCTACCATTCATCTACCATAGAGCCACCATTCATCTACCGTAGAGCCACCATTCATCTACCATAGAGCTACCTTTCATCTAAAATAGACCCACCATTCATATCTACCATAGAGCCACCATTCTCCTACCATAGAGCCACCATTCATCTACCATAGAGCCACCATTCATCTACCATAGAGCCACCATTCATCTACCATAGAGCCACCATTCATCTACCATAGAGCCACAATTGATCTACCATAGAGCCACCATTCATCCACCACTCATCTACCATTCATCCACCATAGAGCCACCATTCATATACCATAGAGCCACCATTCATCTACCATAGAGCCACCATTCATCTATCATAGAGCCACCTTTCATCTACCAAAGCGCTACCATTCATCTACCATAGAGCCACCATTCATCTACCATAGAGCCAACATTCATCTACCATAGAGCCACCATTCATCCACCACTCATCTACCATTCATCTACCATAGTGCCACCATTCATCTACCATAGAGACACCATTCATCTACCACTCATCTACCATTCATCTATTATAGAGCCACCATTCATCTACCATAGAGCCACCATTCATCTACCATAGAGCCATCATTCATCTACCATTCATCCACCACTCATCTACTATTCATCTACCCTAGAGCCACCATTCATCTAACATAGAGCCACCATTCATCTACCATAAAGCCACCATTCATCTACCATAGAGCCACCATTCATCTACCATAGAGCCACCATTCATCTACCATAGGGCTACCATTCATCTACCATTCATCTACCATTCATCCACTATCCACCATTCATCTACCATTCATCTACCATTCATCCACTATCCACCATTCATCTACCATAGAGCCACCATTCATCCACCACTCATCTACCATTCATCTACCATAAAGCCACCATTCATCTACCATAGAGCCACCATTCATCTACCATAGAGCCACCATTCATCTACCATAGAGCCACCATTCGTCTACCATAGGGCTACCATTCATCTACCATTCATCCACCACTCATCTACCATTCATCTACCAAAGAGCCACCATTCATCTACCATAGAGCCACCATTCATCTACCACTCATCTACCATTCATCTACCATAGAGCCACCATTCATCTACCATAGAGCCACCATTCATCTACCATAGAGCCATCATTCATCTACCATAGGGCTACCATTCATCTACCATTCATCCACCACTCATCTACTATTCATCTACCCTAGAGCCACCATTCATCTAACATAGAGCCACCATTCATCTACCATAGAGCCACCATTCATCTACCATAAAGCCACTATTCATCTACCATAGAGTCACCATTCATCTACCATAGAGCCACCATTCATCTACCATAGGGCTACCATTCATCTACCATTCATCTACCATTCATCCACTATCCACCATTCATCTACCATTCATCTACCATTCATCCACTATCCACCATTCATCTACCATAGAGCCACCATTCATCCACCACTCATCTACCATTCATCTACCATAAAGCCACCATTCATCTACCATAGAGCCACCATTCATCTACCATAGAGCCACCATTCATCTACCATAGAGCCACCATTCGTCTACCATAGGGCTACCATTCATCTACCATTCATCCACCACTCATCTACCATTCATCTACCAAAGAGCCACCATTCATCTACCATAGAGCCACCATTCATCTACCACTCATCTACCATTCATCTACCATAGAGCCACCATTCATCTACCATAGAGCCACCATTCATCTACCATAGAGCCATCATTCATCTACCATAGGGCTACCATTCATCTACCATTCATCCACCACTCATCTACTATTCATCTACCCTAGAGCCACCATTCATCTAACATAGAGCCACCATTCATCTACCATAGAGCCACCATTCATCTACCATAAAGCCACTATTCATCTACCATAGAGTCACCATTCATCTACCATAGAGCCACCATTCATCTACCATAGGGCTACCATTCATCTACCATTCATCTACCATTCATCCACTATCCACCATTCATCTACCATTCATCTACCATTCATCCACTATCCACCATTCATCTACCATAGAGCCACCATTCATCCACCACTCATCTACCATTCATCTACCATAGAGCCACCATTCATCTACCATAGAGCCACCATTCATCTACCATAGAGCCACCATTCATCTACCATAGGGCTACCATTCATCTACCATTCATCCACCACTCATCTACCATTCATCTACCATAGAGCCACCATTCATCTACCGTAGAGCCACCATTCATCTACCATAGAGCTACCTTTCATCTAAAATAGACCCACCATTCATATCTACCATAGAGCCACCATTCTCCTACCATAGAGCCACCATTCATCTACCATAGAGCCACCATTCATCTACCATAGAGCCACCATTCATCTACCATAGAGCCACCATTCATCTACCATAGAGCCACAATTCATCTACCATAGAGCCACCATTCATCCACCACTCATCTACCATTCATCCACCATAGAGCCACCATTCATATACCATAGAGCCACCATTCATCTACCATAGAGCCACCATTCATCTATCATAGAGCCACCTTTCATCTACCAAAGCGCTACCATTCATCTACCATAGAGCCACCATTCATCTACCATAGAGCCAACATTCATCTACCATAGAGCCACCATTCATCTACCATAGAGCCGCCATTCATCAACCATAGAGCCACCATTCATCTACCATAGGGCTATCATTCATCTACCATTCATCCACCACTCATCTACCATTCAACTACCTTAGAGCCACCATTCATCTACCATAGAGCCACCAATCATTTACCATAGAGCCACCATTCATCTACTATAGAGCCACCATTCATCTACCATAAGGCTACCATTCATCTACCATTCATCTACCATAGAGCCACCATTCATCTACCATAGAGCCACCATTCATCCACCACTCATCTACCATTCATCTACCATAGAGCCACCATTCATTTACCATAGAGCCACCATTCATCTACCATAGAGCCACCATTCATTTACCATAGAGCCACCATTCATCTACCATAGAGCCACCATTCATCTACCATAGAGCCACCATTCATCTACCATTGGGCTACCATTCATCTACCATTCATCCACCACTCATCTACCATTCATCCTACCATAGAGCCACCATTCATCTACCATAGAGCCACCATTCATCTACCATTGGGCTACCATTCATCTACCATTCATCCACCACTCATCTACCATTCATCTACCATAGAGCCACCATTCATCTACCATAGAGCCACCATTCATCTAACATAGAGCCACCATGAAGCTACCATTCATCTACCATTCATCCACCACTCATCTACCATTCATATAATATAGAGCCACCATTCATCTACCATAGAGCCACCATTCATCTACCATAGAGCCACCATTCATCTACCATAGAGCCAACATTCATCTACCATAGAGCTGCCATTCATCTACCATTCATCCACCACTCATCTACCATAGAGCCACCATTCATCTACCATAAAGCCACCATTCATCTATGATAGGGCCACATTTCATCTACCATGAAACTACCATTCATCTACCATTCATCCACCACTCATCTACCATTCATCTACCATAGAGCCACCATTCATCTACCATAGAGCCACCATTCATCTACCATAGAGCCACCATACATATCTACCATAGAGCCACAATTCTCCTACCATAGAGCCACCATTCATCTACCATAGAGCCACCATTCATCTACCATAGAGCCACCATTCATCTACCATAGAGCCACCATTCATCTACCATAGAGCCACCATTCATCTACCATAGAGCCATCATTCATCTACCATAGAGTCGCCATTCATCTTCCATAGAGTCGCCATTCATCTACCATAGAGCCGCCATTCATCTACCATAGAGCCACCATTCATCTACCATAGAGCCACCATTCATCTACCATAGAGCCACCATTCATTTACCATAGGGCTACCATAGGGCTACCATTCATCTACCATTCATCCACTATTCATCTACCACAGAGCCACCATTTATCTACCATAGAGCCACCATTCATCTACCATAGAGCCACCATTCATCCACCACTCATCTACCATTCATCTACCATCGAGCCACCATTCATCTACCCTAGAGCCACCATTCATCTAACATAGAGCCACCATTCATCTACCATAGAGCCACCATTCATCTACCATAAAGCCACCATTCATCTACCATAGAGCCACCATTCATCTACCATAGAGCCACCATTCATCTACCATAGGGCTACCATTCATCTACCATTCATCTACCATTCATCCACTATCCACCATTCATCTACCATTCATCTACCATTCATCCACTATCCACCATTCATCTACCATAGAGCCACCATTCATCCACCACTCATCTACCATTCATCTACCATAGTGCCACCATTCATCTACCATAGAGACACCATTCATCTACCACTCATCTACCATTCATCTATTATAGAGCCACCATTCATCTACCATAGAGCCACCATTCATCTACCATAGAGCCATCATTCATCTACCATTCATCCACCACTCATCTACTATTCATCTACCCTAGAGCCACCATTCATCTAACATAGAGCCACCATTCATCTACCATAAAGCCACCATTCATCTACCATAGAGCCACTATTCATCTACCATAGAGCCACCATTCATCTACCATAGGGCTACCATTCATCTACCATTCATCTACCATTCATCCACTATCCACCATTCATCTACCATTCATCTACCATTCATCCACTATCCACCATTCATCTACCATAGAGCCACCATTCATCCACCATTCATCTACCATTCATCTACCATAGAGCCACCATTCATCTACCATAGAGCCACCATTCATCTACCATAGAGCCACCATTCATCTACCATAGAGCCACCATTCATCTACCATAGGGCTACCATTCATCTACCATTCATCCACCACTCATCTACCATTCATCTACCATAGAGCCACCATTCATCTACCATAGAGCCACCATTCATCTACCACTCATCTACCATTCATCTACCATAGAGCCACCATTCATCTACCATAGAGCCACCATTCATCTACCATAGAGCCATCATTCATCTACCATAGGGCTACCATTCATCTACCATTCATCCACCACTCATCTACTATTCATCTACCCTAGAGCCACCATTCATCTAACATAGAGCCACCATTCATCTACCATAGAGCCACCATTCATCTACCATAAAGACACTATTCATCTACCATAGAGCCACCATTCATCTACCATAGAGCCACCATTCATCTACCATAGGGCTACCATTCATCTACCATTCATCTACCATTCATCCACTATCCACCATTCATCTACCATTCATCTACCATTCATCCACTATCCACCATTCATCTACCATAGAGCCACCATTCATCCACCACTCATCTACCATTCATCTACCATAGAGCCACCATTCATCTACCATAGAGCCACCATTCATCTACTATAGAGCCACCATTCATCTACCATAGAGCCACCATTCATCTACCATAGGGCTACCATTCATCTACCATTCATCCACCACTCATCTACCATTCATCTACCATAGAGCCACCATTCTCCTACCATAGAGCCACCATTCATCTACCATAGAGCCACAATTCATCTACCATAGAGCCACCATTCATCTACCATAGGGCTACCATTCATCTACCATTCATCTACCATTCATCCACTATCCACCATTCATCTACCATTCATCTACCATTCATCCACTATCCACCATTCATCTACCATAGAGCCACCATTCATCCACCACTCATCTACCATTCATCTACCATAGTGCCACCATTCATCTACCATAGAGACACCATTCATCTACCACTCATCTACCATTCATCTATTATAGAGCCACCATTCATCTACCATAGAGCCACCATTCATCTACCATAGAGCCATCATTCATCTACCATTCATCCACCACTCATCTACTATTCATCTACCCTAGAGCCACCATTCATCTAACATAGAGCCACCATTCATCTACCATAAAGCCACCATTCATCTACCATAGAGCCACTATTCATCTACCATAGAGCCACCATTCATCTACCATAGGGCTACCATTCATCTACCATTCATCTACCATTCATCCACTATCCACCATTCATCTACCATTCATCTACCATTCATCCACTATCCACCATTCATCTACCATAGAGCCACCATTCATCCACCATTCATCTACCATTCATCTACCATAGAGCCACCATTCATCTACCATAGAGCCACCATTCATCTACCATAGAGCCACCATTCATCTACCATAGAGCCACCATTCATCTACCATAGGGCTACCATTCATCTACCATTCATCCACCACTCATCTACCATTCATCTACCATAGAGCCACCATTCATCTACCATAGAGCCACCATTCATCTACCACTCATCTACCATTCATCTACCATAGAGCCACCATTCATCTACCATAGAGCCACCATTCATCTACCATAGAGCCATCATTCATCTACCATAGGGCTACCATTCATCTACCATTCATCCACCACTCATCTACTATTCATCTACCCTAGAGCCACCATTCATCTAACATAGAGCCACCATTCATCTACCATAGAGCCACCATTCATCTACCATAAAGACACTATTCATCTACCATAGAGCCACCATTCATCTACCATAGAGCCACCATTCATCTACCATAGGGCTACCATTCATCTACCATTCATCTACCATTCATCCACTATCCACCATTCATCTACCATTCATCTACCATTCATCCACTATCCACCATTCATCTACCATAGAGCCACCATTCATCCACCACTCATCTACCATTCATCTACCATAGAGCCACCATTCATCTACCATAGAGCCACCATTCATCTACTATAGAGCCACCATTCATCTACCATAGAGCCACCATTCATCTACCATAGGGCTACCATTCATCTACCATTCATCCACCACTCATCTACCATTCATCTACCATAGAGCCACCATTCATCTACCATAGAGCCACCATTCATCTACCATAGAGCCACCATTCATCTACCATAGTGCTACCATTCATCTACCTTAGACCCACCATTCATCTACCATAGAGCCATCATTCATCTACCATAGGGCTACCATTCATCTACCATTCATCCACCACTCATCTACCATTCATCTACCATAGAGCCACCATTCATCTACCGTAGAGCCACCATTCATCTACCATAGAGCTACCTTTCATCTAACATAGACCCACCATTCATATCTACCATAGAGCCACCATTCTCCTACCATAGAGCCACCATTCATCTACCATAGAGCCACTATTCATCTACCATAGAGCCACCATTCATCTACCATAGAGCCACCATTCATCTACCATAGAGCCACAATTCATCTACCATAGAGCCACCATTCATCCACCACTCATCTACCATTCATCCACCATAGAGCCACCATTCATATACCATAGAGCCACCATTCATCTACCATAGAGCCACCATTCATCTATCATAGAGCCACCTTTCATCTACCAAAGCGCTACCATTCATCTACCATAGAGCCACCATTCATCTACCATAGAGCCAACATTCATCTACCATAGAGCCACCATTCATCTACCATAGAGCCAACATTCATCTACCATAGAGCTGCCATTCATCTACCATTCATCCACCACTCATCTACCATAGAGCCACCATTCATCTACCATAAAGCCACCATTCATCTATCATAGGGCCACATTTCATCTACCATGAAACTACCATTCATCTACCATTCATCCACCACTCATCTACCATTCATCTACCATAGAGCCACCATTCATCTACCATAGAGCCACCATTCATCTACCATAGAGCCACCATACATATCTACCATAGAGCCACAATTCTCCTACCATAGAGCCACCATTCATCTACCATAGAGCCACCATTCATCTACCATAGAGCCACCATTCATCTACCATAGAGCCACCATTCATCTACCATAGAGCCACCATTCATCTACCATAGAGCCATCATTCATCTACCATAGAGTCGCCATTCATCTTCCATAGAGTCGCCATTCATCTACCATAGAGCCGCCATTCATCTACCATAGAGCCACCATTCATCTACCATAGAGCCACCATTCATCTACCATAGAGCCACCATTCATCTACCATAGGGCTACCATAGGGCTACCATTCATCTACCATTCATCCACTATTCATCTACCACAGAGCCACCATTTATCTACCATAGAGCCACCATTCATCTACCATAGAGCCACCATTCATCCACCACTCATCTACCATTCATCTACCACCGAGCCACCATTCATCTACCCTAGAGCCACCATTCATCCAACATAGAGCCACCATTCATCTACCATAGAGCCACCATTCATCTACCATAAAGCCACCATTCATCTACCATAGAGCCACCATTCATCTACCATAGAGCCACCATTCATCTACCATAGGGCTACCAATCATCTACCATTCTTCTACCATTCATCCACTAACCACCATTCATCTACCATTCATCTACCATTCATCCACTATCCACCATTCATCTACCATAGAGCCACCATTCATCCACCACTCATCTACCATTCATCTACCATAGTGCCACCATTCATCTACCATAGAGACACCATTCATCTACCACTCATCTACCATTCATCTATTATAGAGCCACCATTCATCTAACATAGAGCCACCATTCATCTACCATAGAGCCATCATTCATCTACCATTCATCCACCACTCATCTACTATTCATCTACCCTAGAGCCACCATTCATCTAACATAGAGCCACCATTCATCTACCATAAAACCACCATTCATCTACCATAGAGCCACTATTCATCTACCATAGAGCCACCATTCATCTACCATAGGGCTACCATTCATCTACCATTCATCTACCATTCATCCACTATCCACCATTCATCTACCATTCATCTACCATTCATCCACTATCCACCATTCATCTACCATAGAGCCACCATTCATCCACCATTCATCTACCATTCATCTACCATAGAGCCACCATTCATCTACCATAGAGCCACCATTCATCTACCATAGAGCCACCATTCATCTACCATAGAGCCACCATTCATCTACCATAGGGCTACCATTCATCTACCATTCATCCACCACTCATCTACCATTCATCTACCATAGAGCCACCATTCATCTACCATAGAGCCACCATTCATCTACCACTCATCTACCATTCATCTACCATAGAGCCACCATTCATCTACCATAGAGCCACCATTCATCTACCATAGAGCCATCATTCATCTACCATAGGGCTACCATTCATCTACCATTCATCCACCACTCATCTACTATTCATCTACCCTAGAGCCACCATTCATCTAACATAGAGCCACCATTCATCTACCATAGAGCCACCATTCATCTACCATAAAGACACTATTCATCTACCATAGAGCCACCATTCATCTACCATAGAGCCACCATTCATCTACCATAGGGCTACCATTCATCTACCATTCATCTACCATTCATCCACTATCCACCATTCATCTACCACTCATCTACCATTCATCTACCATAGAGCCACCATTCATCTACCATAGAGCCACCATTCATCTACCATAGAGCCACCATTCATCTACCATAGAGCCACCATTCATCTACCATAGGGCTACCATTCATCTACCATTCATCCACCACTCATCTACCATTCATCTACCATAGAGCCACCATTCATCTACCATAGAGCCACCATTCATCTACCATAGAGCCACCATTCATCTACCATAGTGCTACCATTCATCTACCTTAGACCCACCATTCATCTACCATAGAGCCATCATTCATCTACCATAGGGCTACCATTCATCTACCATTCATCCACCACTCATCTACCATTCATCTACCATAGAGCCACCATTCATCTACCGTAGAGCCACCATTCATCTACCATAGAGCTACCTTTCATCTAACATAGACCCACCATTCATATCTCCCATAGAGCCACCATTCTCCTACCATAGAGCCACCATTCATCTACCATAGAGCCACTATTCATCTACCATAGAGCCACCATTCATCTACCATAGAGCCACCATTCATCTACCATAGAGCCACAATTCATCTACCATAGAGCCACCATTCATCCACCACTCATCTACCATTCATCCACCATAGAGCCACCATTCATATACCATAGAGCCACCATTCATCTACCATAGAGCCACCATTCATCTATCATAGAGCCACCTTTCATCTACAAAAGCGCTACCATTCATCTACCATAGAGCCACCATTCATCTACCATAGAGCCAACATTCATCTACCATAGAGCCACCATTCATCTACCATAGAGCCAACATTCATCTACCATAGAGCTGCCATTCATCTACCATTCATCCACCACTCATCTACCATAGAGCCACCATTCATCTACCATAAAGCCACCATTCATCTATCATAGGGCCACATTTCATCTACCATGAAACTACCATTCATCTACCATTCATCCACCACTCATCTACCATTCATCTACCATAGAGCCACCATTCATCTACCATAGAGCCACCATTCATCTACCATAGAGCCACCATACATATCTACCATAGAGCCACAATTCTCCTACCATAGAGCCACCATTCATCTACCATAGAGCCACCATTCATCTACCATAGAGCCACCATTCATCTACCATAGAGCCACCATTCATCTACCATAGAGCCACCATTCATCTAACATAGAGCCACCATTCATCTACCATAAAGCCACCATTCATCTAACATAGAGCCACCATTCATCTACCATAAAGCCACCATTCATCTAACATAGAGCCACCATTCATCTACCATAAAGCCACCATTCATCTACCATAGAGCCACTATTCATCTACCATAGAGCCACCATTCATCTACCATAGGGCTACCATTCATCTACCATTCATCTACCATTCATCCACTATCCACCATTCATCTACCATTCATCTACCATTCATCCACTATCCACCATTCATCTACCATAGAGCCACCATTCATCCACCATTCATCTACCATTCATCTACCATAGAGCCACCATTCATCTACCATAGAGCCACCATTCATCTACCATAGAGCCACCATTCATCTACCATAGAGCCACCATTCATCTACCATAGGGCTACCATTCATCTACCATTCATCCACCACTCATCTACCATTCATCTACCATAGAGCCACCATTCATCTACCATAGAGCCACCATTCATCTACCACTCATCTACCATTCATCTACCATAGAGCCACCATTCATCTACCATAGAGCCACCATTCATCTACCATAGAGCCATCATTCATCTACCATAGGGCTACCATTCATCTACCATTCATCCACCACTCATCTACTATTCATCTACCCTAGAGCCACCATTCATCTAACATAGAGCCACCATTCATCTACCATAGAGCCACCATTCATCTACCATAAAGACACTATTCATCTACCATAGAGCCACCATTCATCTACCATAGAGCCACCATTCATCTACCATAGGGCTACCATTCATCTACCATTCATCTACCATTCATCCACTATCCACCATTCATCTACCATTCATCTACCATTCATCCACTATCCACCATTCATCTACCATAGAGCCACCATTCATCCACCACTCATCTACCATTCATCTACCATAGAGCCACCATTCATCTACCATAGAGCCACCATTCATCTACTATAGAGCCACCATTCATCTACCATAGAGCCACCATTCATCTACCATAGGGCTACCATTCATCTACCATTCATCCACCACTCATCTACCATTCATCTACCATAGAGCCACCATTCTCCTACCATAGAGCCACCATTCATCTACCATAGAGCCACCATTCATCTACCATAGAGCCACCATTCATCTACCATAGAGCCACCATTCATCTACCATAGAGCCACAATTCATCTACCATAGAGCCACCATTCATCTACCATAGGGCTACCATTCATCTACCATTCATCTACCATTCATCCACTATCCACCATTCATCTACCATTCATCTACCATTCATCCACTATCCACCATTCATCTACCATAGAGCCACCATTCATCCACCACTCATCTACCATTCATCTACCATAGTGCCACCATTCATCTACCATAGAGACACCATTCATCTACCACTCATCTACCATTCATCTATTATAGAGCCACCATTCATCTACCATAGAGCCACCATTCATCTACCATAGAGCCATCATTCATCTACCATTCATCCACCACTCATCTACTATTCATCTACCCTAGAGCCACCATTCATCTAACATAGAGCCACCATTCATCTACCATAAAGCCACCATTCATCTACCATAGAGCCACTATTCATCTACCATAGAGCCACCATTCATCTACCATAGGGCTACCATTCATCTACCATTCATCTACCATTCATCCACTATCCACCATTCATCTACCATTCATCTACCATTCATCCACTATCCACCATTCATCTACCATAGAGCCACCATTCATCCACCATTCATCTACCATTCATCTACCATAGAGCCACCATTCATCTACCATAATGCCACCATTCATCTACCATAGAGCCACCATTCATCTACCATAGAGCCACCATTCATCTACCATAGGGCTACCATTCATCTACCATTCATCCACCACTCATCTACCATTCATCTACCATAGAGCCACCATTCATCTACTATAGAGCCACCATTCATCTACCACTCATCTACCATTCATCTACCATAGAGCCACCATTCATCTACCATAGAGCCACCATTCATCTACCATAGAGCCATCATTCATCTACCATAGGGCTACCATTCATCTACCATTCATCCACCACTCATCTACTATTCATCTACCCTAGAGCCACCATTCATCTAACATAGAGCCACCATTCATCTACCATAGAGCCACCATTCATCTACCATAAAGACACTATTCATCTACCATAGAGCCACCATTCATCTACCATAGAGCCACCATTCATCTACCATAGGGCTACCATTCATCTACCATTCATCTACCATTCATCCACTATCCACCATTCATCTACCATTCATCTACCATTCATCCACTATCCACCATTCATCTACCATAGAGCCACCATTCATCCACCACTCATCTACCATTCATCTACCATAGAGCCACCATTCATCTACCATAGAGCCACCATTCATCTACTATAGAGCCACCATTCATCTACCATAGAGCCACCATTCATCTACCATAGGGCTACCATTCATCTACCATTCATCCACCACTCATCTACCATTCATCTACCATAGAGCCACCATTCATCTACCATAGAGCCACCATTCATCTACCATAGAGCCACCATTCATCTACCATAGTGCTACCATTCATCTACCTTAGACCCACCATTCATCTACCATAGAGCCATCATTCATCTACCATAGGGCTACCATTCATCTACCATTCATCCACCACTCATCTACCATTCATCTACCATAGAGCCACCATTCATCTACCGTAGAGCCACCATTCATCTACCATAGAGCTACCTTTCATCTAACATAGACCCACCATTCATATCTACCATAGAGCCACCATTCTCCTACCATAGAGCCACCATTCATCTACCATAGAGCCACTATTCATCTACCATAGAGCCACCATTCATCTACCATAGAGCCACCATTCATCTACCATAGAGCCACAATTCATCTACCATAGAGCCACCATTCATCCACCACTCATCTACCATTCATCCACCATAGAGCCACCATTCATATACCATAGAGCCACCATTCATCTACCATAGAGCCACCATTCATCTATCATAGAGCCACCTTTCATCTACCAAAGCGCTACCATTCATCTACCATAGAGCCACCATTCATCTACCATAGAGCCAACATTCATCTACCATAGAGCCACCATTCATCTACCATAGAGCCAACATTCATCTACCATAGAGCTGCCATTCATCTACCATTCATCCACCACTCATCTACCATAGAGCCACCATTCATCTACCATAAAGCCACCATTCATCTATCATAGGGCCACATTTCATCTACCATGAAACTACCATTCATCTACCATTCATCCACCACTCATCTACCATTCATCTACCATAGAGCCACCATTCATCTACCATAGAGCCACCATTCATCTACCATAGAGCCACCATACATATCTACCATAGAGCCACAATTCTCTTACCATAGAGCCACCATTCATCTACCATAGAGCCACCATTCATCTACCATAGAGCCACCATTCATCTACCATAGAGCCACCATTCATCTACCATAGAGCCACCATTCATCTACCATAGAGCCATCATTCATCTACCATAGAGTCGCCATTCATCTTCCATAGAGTCGCCATTCATCTACCATAGAGCCGCCATTCATCTACCATAGAGCCACCATTCATCTACCATAGAGCCACCATTCATCTACCATAGAGCCACCATTCATCTACCATAGGGCTACCATAGGGCTACCATTCATCTACCATTCATCCACTATTCATCTACCACAGAGCCACCATTTATCTACCATAGAGCCACCATTCATCTACCATAGAGCCACCATTCATCCACCACTCATCTACCATTCATCTACCACCGAGCCACCATTCATCTACCCTAGAGCCACCATTCATCTAACATAGAGCCACCATTCATCTACCATAGAGCCACCATTCATCTACCATAAAGCCACCATTCATCTACCATAGAGCCACCATTCATCTACCATAGAGCCACCATTCATCTACCATAGGGCTACCAATCATCTACCATTCTTCTACCATTCATCCACTATCCACCATTCATCTACCATTCATCTACCATTCATCCACTATCCACCATTCATCTACCATAGAGCCACCATTCATCCACCACTCATCTACCATTCATCTACCATAGTGCCACCATTCATCTACCATAGAGACACCATTCATCTACCACTCATCTACCATTCATCTATTATAGAGCCACCATTCATCTAACATAGAGCCACCATTCATCTACCATAGAGCCATCATTCATCTACCATTCATCCACCACTCATCTACTATTCATCTACCCTAGAGCCACCATTCATCTAACATAGAGCCACCATTCATCTACCATAAAACCACCATTCATCTACCATAGAGCCACTATTCATCTACCATAGAGCCACCATTCATCTACCATAGGGCTACCATTCATCTACCATTCATCTACCATTCATCCACTATCCACCATTCATCTACCATTCATCTACCATTCATCCACTATCCACCATTCATCTACCATAGAGCCACCATTCATCCACCATTCATCTACCATTCATCTACCATAGAGCCACCATTCATCTACCATAGAGCCACCATTCATCTACCATAGAGCCACCATTCATCTACCATAGAGCCACCATTCATCTACCATAGGGCTACCATTCATCTACCATTCATCCACCACTCATCTACCATTCATCTACCATAGAGCCACCATTCATCTACCATAGAGCCACCATTCATCTACCACTCATCTACCATTCATCTACCATAGAGCCACCATTCATCTACCATAGAGCCACCATTCATCTACCATAGAGCCATCATTCATCTACCATAGGGCTACCATTCATCTACCATTCATCCACCACTCATCTACTATTCATCTACCCTAGAGCCACCATTCATCTAACATAGAGCCACCATTCATCTACCATAGAGCCACCATTCATCTACCATAAAGACACTATTCATCTACCATAGAGCCACCATTCATCTACCATAGAGCCACCATTCATCTACCATAGGGCTACCATTCATCTACCATTCATCTACCATTCATCCACTATCCACCATTCATCTACCACTCATCTACCATTCATCTACCATAGAGCCACCATTCATCTACCATAGAGCCACCATTCATCTACCATAGAGCCACCATTCATCTACCATAGAGCCACCATTCATCTACCATAGGGCTACCATTCATCTACCATTCATCCACCACTCATCTACCATTCATCTACCATAGAGCCACCATTCATCTACCATAGAGCCACCATTCATCTACCATAGAGCCACCATTCATCTACCATAGTGCTACCATTCATCTACCTTAGACCCACCATTCATCTACCATAGAGCCATCATTCATCTACCATAGGGCTACCATTCATCTACCATTCATCCACCACTCATCTACCATTCATCTACCATAGAGCCACCATTCATCTACCGTAGAGCCACCATTCATCTACCATAGAGCTACCTTTCATCTAACATAGACCCACCATTCATATCTCCCATAGAGCCACCATTCTCCTACCATAGAGCCACCATTCATCTACCATAGAGCCACTATTCATCTACCATAGAGCCACCATTCATCTACCATAGAGCCACCATTCATCTACCATAGAGCCACAATTCATCTACCATAGAGCCACCATTCATCCACCACTCATCTACCATTCATCCACCATAGAGCCACCATTCATATACCATAGAGCCACCATTCATCTACCATAGAGCCACCATTCATCTATCATAGAGCCACCTTTCATCTACAAAAGCGCTACCATTCATCTACCATAGAGCCACCATTCATCTACCATAGAGCCAACATTCATCTACCATAGAGCCACCATTCATCTACCATAGAGCCAACATTCATCTACCATAGAGCTGCCATTCATCTACCATTCATCCACCACTCATCTACCATAGAGCCACCATTCATCTACCATAAAGCCACCATTCATCTATCATAGGGCCACATTTCATCTACCATGAAACTACCATTCATCTACCATTCATCCACCACTCATCTACCATTCATCTACCATAGAGCCACCATTCATCTACCATAGAGCCACCATTCATCTACCATAGAGCCACCATACATATCTACCATAGAGCCACAATTCTCCTACCATAGAGCCACCATTCATCTACCATAGAGCCACCATTCATCTACCATAGAGCCACCATTCATCTACCATAGAGCCACCATTCATCTACCATAGAGCCACCATTCATCTACCATAGAGCCATCATTCATCTACCGTAGAGTCGCCATTCATCTTCCATAGAGTCGCCATTCATCTACCATAGAGCCGCCATTCATCTACCATAGAGCCACCATTCATCTACCATAGAGCCACCATTCATCTACCATAGAGCCACCATTCATCTACCATAGGGCTACCATAGGGCTACCATTCATCTACCATTCATCCACTATTCATCTACCACAGAGCCACCATTTATCTACCATAGAGCCACCATTCATCTACCATAGAGCCACCATTCATCCACCACTCATCTACCATTCATCTACCATCGAGCCACCATTCATCTACCCTAGAGCCACCATTCATCTAACATAGAGCCACCATTCATCTACCATAGAGCCACCATTCATCTACCATAAAGCCACCATTCATCTACCATAGAGCCACCATTCATCTACCATAGAGCCACCATTCATCTACCATAGGGCTACCATTCATCTACCATTCATCTACCGTTCATCCACTATCCACCATTCATCTACCATTCATCTACCATTCATCCACTATCCACCATTCATCTACCATAGAGCCACCATTCATCCACCACTCATCTACCATTCATCTACCATAGTGCCACCATTCATCTACCATAGAGACACCATTCATCTACCACTCATCTACCATTCATCTATTATAGAGCCACCATTCATCTACCATAGAGCCACCATTCATCTACCATAGAGCCATCATTCATCTACCATTCATCCACCACTCATCTACTATTCATCTACCCTAGAGCCACCATTCATCTAACATAGAGCCACCATTCATCTACCATAAAACCACCATTCATCTACCATAGAGCCACTATTCATCTACCATAGAGCCACCATTCATCTACCATAGGGCTACCATTCATCTACCATTCATCTACCATTCATCCACTATCCACCATTCATCTACCATTCATCTACCATTCATCCACTATCCACCATTCATCTACCATAGAGCCACCATTCATCCACCATTCATCTACCATTCATCTACCATAGAGCCACCATTCATCTACCATAGAGCCACCATTCATCTACCATAGAGCCACCATTCATCTACCATAGAGCCACCATTCATCTACCATAGGGCTACCATTCATCTACCATTCATCCACCACTCATCTACCATTCATCTACCATAGAGCCACCATTCATCTACCATAGAGCCACCATTCATCTACCACTCATCTACCATTCATCTACCATAGAGCCACCATTCATCTACCATAGAGCCGCCATTCATCTACCATAGAGCCATCATTCATCTACCATAGGGCTACCATTCATCTACCATTCATCCACCACTCATCTACTATTCATCTACCCTAGAGCCACCATTCATCTAACATAGAGCCACCATTCATCTACCATAGAGCCACCATTCATCTACCATAAAGACACTATTCATCTACCATAGAGCCACCATTCATCTACCATAGAGCCACCATTCATCTACCATAGGGCTACCATTCATCTACCATTCATCTACCATTCATCCACTATCCACCATTCATCTACCATTCATCTACCATTCATCCACTATCCACCATTCATCTACCATAGAGCCACCATTCATCCACCACTCATCTACCATTCATCTACCATAGAGCCACCATTCATCTACCATAGAGCCACCATTCATCTACCATAGAGCCACCATTCATCTACCATAGAGCCACCATTCATCTACCATAGGGCTACCATTCATCTACCATTCATCCACCACTCATCTACCATTCATCTACCATAGAGCCACCATTCATCTACCATAGAGCCACCATTCATCTACCATAGAGCCACCATTCATCTACCATAGTGCTACCATTCATCTACCTTAGACCCACCATTCATCTACCATAGAGCCATCATTCATCTACCATAGGGCTACCATTCATCTACCATTCATCCACCACTCATCTACCATTCATCTACCATAGACCCACCATTCATATCTACCATAGAGCCACCATTCTCCTACCATAGAGCCACCATTCATCTACCATAGAGCCACTATTCATCTACCATAGAACCACCATTCATCTACCATAGAGCCACCATTCATCTACCATAGAGCCACAATTCATCTACCATAGAGCCACCATTCATCCACCACTCATCTACCATTCATCCACCATAGAGCCACCATTCATATACCATAGAGCCACCATTCATCTACCATAGAGCCACCATTCATCTATCATAGAGCCACCTTTCATCTACCAAAGCGCTACCATTCATCTACCATAGAGCCACCATTCATCTACCATAGAGCCAACATTCATCTACCATAGAGCCACCATTCATCTACCATAGAGCCACCATTCATCAACCATAGAGCCACCATTCATCTACCTTAGGGCTATCATTCATCTACCATTCATCCACCACTCATCTACCATTCAACTACCTTAGAGCCACCATTCATCTACCATAGAGCCACCAATCATTTACCATAGAGCCACCATTCATCTACTATAGAGCCACCATTCATCTACCATAAGGCTACCATTCATCTACCATTCATCAACCACTCATCTACCATTCATCTACCATAGAGCCACCATTCATCTACCATAGAGCCACCATTCATCTACCATAGAGCCACCATTCATCTACCATAGAGCCACCATTCATCTACCATAGAGCCACCATTCATCTACCATAGAGCCATCATTCATCTACCATAGAGTCGCCATTCATCTTCCATAGAGTCGCCATTCATCTACCATAGAGCCGCCATTCATCTACCATAGAGCCACCATTCATCTACCATAGAGCCACCATTCATCTACCATAGAGCCACCATTCATCTACCATAGGGCTACCATAGGGCTACCATTCATCTACCATTCATCCACTATTCATCTACCACAGAGCCACCATTTATCTACCATAGAGCCACCATTCATCTACCATAGACCCACCATTCATCTACCACTCATCTACCATTCATCTACCATCGAGCCACCATTCATCTACCCTAGAGCCACCATTCATCTAACATAGAGCCACCATTCATCTACCATAGAGCCACCATTCATCTACCATAAAGCCACCATTCATCTACCATAGAGCCACCATTCATCTACCATAGAGCCACCATTCATCTACCATAGGGCTACCATTCATCTACCATTCATCTACCATTCATCCACTATCCACCATTCATCTACCATTCATCTACCATTCATCCACTATCCACCATTCATCTACCATAGAGCCACCATTCATCCACCACTCATCTACCATTCATCTACCATAGTGCCACCATTCATCTACCATAGAGACACCATTCATCTACCACTCATCTACAATTCATCTATTATAGAGCCACCATTCATCTACCATAGAGCCACCATTCATCTACCATAGAGCCATCATTCATCTACCATTCATCCACCACTCATCTACTATTCATCTACCCTAGAGCCACCATTCATCTAACATAGAGCCACCATTCATCTACCATAAAGCCACCATTCATCTACCATAGAGCCACTATTCATCTACCATAGAGCCACCATTCATCTACCATAGGGCTACCATTCATCTACCATTCATCTACCATTCATCCACTATCCACCATTCATCTACCATTCATCTACCATTCATCCACTATCCACCATTCATCTACCATAGAGCCACCATTCATCCACCACTCATCTACCATTCATCTACCATAGAGCCACCATTCATCTACCATAGAGCCACCATTCATCTACCATAGAGCCACCATTCATCTTCCATAGAGCCACCATTCATCTACCATAGGGCTACCATTCATCTACCATTCATCCACCACTCATCTACCATTCATCTACCATAGAGCCACCATTCATCTACCATAGAGCCACCATTCATCTACCATAGAGCCACCATTCATCTACCATAGTGCTACCATTCATCTACCTTAGACCCACCATTCATTTACCATAGAGCCATCATTCATCTACCATAGGGCTACCATTCATCTACCATTCATCCACCACTCATCTACCATTCATCTACCATAGAGCCACCATTCATCTACCGTAGAGCCACCATTCATCTACCATAGAGCTACCTTTCATCTAACATAGACCCACCATTCATATCTACCATAGAGCCACCATTCTCCTACCATAGAGCCACCATTCATCTACCATAGAGCCACTATTCATCTACCATAGAGCCACCATTCATCTACCATAGAGCCACCATTCATCTACCATAGAGCCACAATTCATCTACCATAGAGCCACCATTCATCTACCACTCATCTACCATTCATCCACCATAGAGCCACCATTCATATACCATAGAGCCACCATTCATCTACCATAGAGCCACCATTCATCTATCATAGAGCCACCTTTCATCTACCAAAGCGCTACCATTCATCTACCATAGAGCCACCATTCATCTACCATAGAGCCAACATTCATCTACCATAGAGCCACCATTCATCTACCATAGAGCCACCATTCATCAACCATAGAGCCACCATTCATCTACCATAGGGCTATCATTCATCTACCATTCATCCACCACTCATCTACCATTCAACTACCTTAGAGCCACCATTCATCTACCATAGAGCCACCAATCATTTACCATAGAGCCACCATTCATCTACTATAGAGCCACCATTCATCTACCATAAGGCTACCATTCATCTACCATTCATCAACCACTCATCTACCATTCATCTACCATAGAGCCACCATTCATCTACCATAGAGCCCCCATTCATCTACCATAGAGCCACCATTCATCCACCACTCATCTACCATTCATCCACCATAGAGCCACCATTCATATACCATAGAGCCACCATTCATCTACCATAGAGCCACCATTCATCTATCATAGAGCCACCTTTCATCTACCAAAGCGCTACCATTCATCTACCATAGAGCCACCATTCATCTACCATAGAGCCAACATTCATCTACCATAGAGCCACCATTCATCTACCATAGAGCCACCATTCATCAACCATAGAGCCACCATTCATCTACCATAGGGCTATCATTCATCTACCATTCATCCACCACTCATCTACCATTCAACTACCTTAGAGCCACCATTCATCTACCATAGAGCCACCAATCATTTACCATAGAGCCACCATTCATCTACTATAGAGCCACCATTCATCTACCATGAGGCTACCATTCATCTACCATTCATCAACCACTCATCTACCATTCATCTACCATAGAGCCACCATTCATCTACCATAGAGCCACCATTCATCTACCATAGAGCCACCATTCATCTACCATAGAGCCCCCATTCATCTACCATAGAACCACCATTCATCCACCACTCATCTACCATTCATCTACCATAGAGCCACCATTCATCTACCATAGAGCCACCATTCATCTACCATAGAGCCACCATTTATTTACCATAGAGCCGCCATTCATCTACCATAGAACCACCATTCATCCACCACTCATCTACCATTCATCTACCATAGAGCCACCATTCATCTACCATAGAGCCACCAATCATCTACCATAGAGCCACCATTCATCTACTATAGAGCCACCATTCATCTACCATCAGGCTACCATTTATCTACCATTCATCAACCACTCATCTACCATTCATCTACCATAGAGCCACCATTCATCTACCATAGAGCCGCCATTCATCTACCATAGAACCACCATTCATCCACCACTCATCTACCATTCATCTACCATAGAGCCACCATTCATCTACCATAGAGCCACCAATCATCTACCATAGAGCCACCATTCATCTACTATAGAGCCACCATTCATCTACCATAAGGCTACCATTCATCTACCATTCATCAACCACTCATCTACTTCTACTACTTCTACTACTTTTACTACTACATCTACTACTACTTCTACTACTACTACTACTACTACTACTATTTCTTCTACTATACCTTCTACTACTACTACTATTACTACTTCTACTACTTCTACTACTACTACTACTACTACTACTACTTCTACTACTACTACTACTACTTCTACTACTTCTTCTACCACTACTACTACTACTTCTACTACTACTACTACTTCTACTACTACTACTTCTACTACTTCTACTACTACTACTACTACTTCTACTACTACTACTACTACTACTACTTCTACTACTACTACTACTATTACTACTACTTCTACTACTACTTCTACTACTACTACTACTACTACTATTTCTTCTACTATAACTTCTACTACTACTACTACTACTATTACTACTACTACTACTTCTTCTACTTCTACAACTACTACTTCTTCTACTTCTACTACTACTACTACTTCTACTACTTCTACTACTACTACTACTTCTACTACTACTACTACTACTACTTCTACTACTTCTTCTACCACTACTAATTCTACTACTACTTCTACTACTACTTCTACTTCTACTACTACTACTACTATTAATTCTACTACTACTACTACTACTTCTACTTCTACTACTACTTCTACTACTACTACTACTTCTACTACTACTACTACTACTTCTACTACTTCTTCTACCACTACTACTACTACTTCTACTACTACTACTACTTCTACTACTACTACTTCTACTACTTCTACTACTACTACTACTACTTCTACTACTACTACTACTACTACTACTACTTCTACTACTACTACTACTATTACTACTACTTCTACTACTACTACTACTACTATTACTACTACTTCTACTACTACTTCTACTACTACTACTACTACTATTTCTTCTACTATAACTTCTACTACTACTACTACTACTATTACTACTACTACTACTTCTTCTACTTCTACAACTACTACTTCTTCTACTTCTACTACTACTACTACTTCTACTACTTCTACTACTACTACTACTTCTACTACTACTACTACTACTACTTCTACTACTTCTTCTACCACTACTACTTCTACTACTACTTCTACTACTACTTCTACTACTACTACTACTACTACTATTAATTCTACTACTACTACTACTACTTCTACTTCTACTACTACTTCTACTACTACTACTACTACTATTTCTTCTACTATAACTTCTACTACTACTACTACTACTATTACTTCTACTAGTACTACTACTACTTCTATTACTACTTCTACTAGTACTACTACTACTACTTCTACTACTTCTACTACTTCTTCTACTACTAAAACTACTACTACTACTTCTACTACTACTTCTACTACTACTACTTCTACAACTTCTACTACTTCTTCTTCTACTACTACTTCTACTACTACTACTACTACTAGTACTTCTACTACTTCTACTACTACTACTTCTACTACTACTACTACTACTTCTACTACTTCTTCTTCTACTACTACTTCTACTACTACTACTACTACTTCTACTACTTCTACTACTTCTTCTTCTACTACTACTACTACTACTTCTTCTACTACTTCTACTACTTCTACTACTACTACTACTACTTCTACTACTACTACTACTACTACTTCTACTACTACTTCTTCTACTACTTCTACTACTTCTTCTACTACTACTACTACTTCTACTACTACTACTACTACTACTACTTCTACTACTACTTCTACTACTACTACTACTACTATTTCTTCTACTATAACTTCTACTACTACTACTATAGATTAAAAAATATATTGTCATCTGACCAGTTATTTATTGCCCAAAACCTCTGTGCTTCCGGGGGCTCCGCCCCCTGGACCAATTCGTGACTTGCCAGTGTCACAAATAAAGTATAATATATACTTACTGACTATAATTTTATTTCCAAAATCCCATAGCTTCCGGGGGCTCCGCCCCCTTGACTTAACATCAATTTGTTACCTGCCAATGTCACAAATAACGTATAAAAATATGCTCATCTGACCGTTATTTATTGCCCAAAACCCCTAAGCTTCCGGGGGCTCAGCCCCTTGGACCCAAACAACAATTTGTGTCCTGCCAGTGTCACAAATAGATAAAGGAAATATGCTCATCTGACCGTTATTTATTGCCCAAAACCCCTGTGCTTCCGGGGGCTTCGCCCCCTGTACACCCCACACCAATTCGTGACCTGCCAGTGTCACAAAAAAGGTAAGAAATAAGCACATCTGACGATGAATTAATGTATAGAGCCTCTAAGCTTCTGAGGGCTCCGCCCCCTGGACCCAACATCAATTTGTGTCCTGCCAATGTCACAAATAAGGTATAAAAATATGCTCGTCTGACGATAATTTAATGTATAGAACCCCTTAGCTTCAAGGGGCTCCGCCCCATGGATCCAACACCAATCCGTGACCTGCCAGTTTCACAAAAAAGGTAAGAAATAAGCACATCTGACGATAATTTAATGTAACAAGCCTCTGAGCTTATGGGGGCTCCGTCCCCTGCACCCAACATCAATTTGTGTCCTGCCAGTGACACAAATAAAGTATAAAATATGCTCGTCTGACGATAATTTAATATATAGAACCCCTGAGTTTCTGGGGGCTCCGGCCCCGCACCCAACACCAATTTGTGACCTGCCAGTGACACAAATAAAGTATAAAATATGCTAGTCTGACGATAATTTAATGTATAGAACCCGTTAGATTCTTAGGGCTCCGCCTCCTGGATCCAACAACAATTTGTGACCTGCCAGTGAAACAAATAAAGTATAAAATATGCTCATCTGACGATAATTTAATGTATAGAACCCCTTAGCTTCTTGGAGCTCCGCCCCCTGGATCGAACACCTATTTGTGTCCTCCCAGTGTCACAAATAAATATAAAAATATGCTCATCTGACCGTTATTTATTGCCCAAAACCCCTTAGCTTCCTGGGGCTCCGCCCCTCGTACACCCCACACCGATTCGTGACCTGCCAGTGTCACAAAAAAGGTAAGAAATAAGCACATCTGAAGATAATTTAATGTATAGAGCCTTTGAGCTTCTGGGGGCTCGCCCCCTGGACCCAACATCAATTTTTGTTCTGCCAATGTCACAAATAACGTATAAAAATATGCTCATCTGACCGTTATTTATTGCCAAAAACCCTTTAGCTTCCGGGGGCTCCGCCCCCTGGACCCAACACCAATTTGTATCCTGCCTGTGTCACAAATAGATAAAAAATATATTGTCATCTGACCGTTATTTATTGCCCAAAACCCCTGTGCTTCCGGGGGCTCCGCCCCCTGGACCAATTCGTGACTTGCCAGTGTCACAAATAAAGTATAAAATATGCACATCTGACTATAATTTAATGTTCAAAACCCCTGAGTTTCTGGGAGCTCCACCCCCTGCACCCAACACCAATTTGTGTCCTGCCAGTGTCACAAATAAGGTATAAAAATATGCTCGTCTGACGATAATTTAATGTATAGAACCCCTTAGCTTCAAGGGGCTCCGCCCCATGGATCCAACACCAATCCGTGACCTGCCAGTGTCACAAAAAAGGTAAGAAATAAGCACATCTGACGATAATTTAATGTAACAAGCCTCTGAGCTTATGGGGGCTCCGTCCCCTGCACCCAACATCAATTTGTGTCCTGCCAGTGACACAAATAAAGTATAAAATATGCTCGTCTGACGATAATTTAATATATAGAACCCCTGAGTTTCTGGGGGCTCCGGCTCGCACCCAACACCAATTTGTGACCTGCCAGTGACACAAATAAAGTATAAAATATGCTAGTCTGACGATAATTTAATGTATAGAACCCGTTAGATTCTTAGGGCTCCGCCCCCTGGATCCAACAACAATTTGTGACCTGCCAGTGAAACAAATAAAGTATAAAATATGCTCATCTGACGATAATTTAATGTATAGAACCCCTTAGCTTCTTGGAGCTCCGCCCCCTGGATCGAACACCTATTTGTGTCCTCCCAGTGTCACAAATAAATATAAAAATATGCTCATCTGACCGTTATTTATTGCCCAAAACCCCTTAGCTTCCTGGGGCTCCGCCCCCCGTACACCCCACACCGATTCGTGACCTGCCAGTGTCACAAAAAAGGTAAGAAATAAGCACATCTGAAGATAATTTAATGTATAGAGCCTTTGAGCTTCTGGGGGCTCGCCCCCTGGACCCAACATCAATTTTTGTTCTGCCAATGTCACAAATAACGTATAAAAATATGCTCATCTGACCGTTATTTATTGCCAAAAACCCCTTAGCTTCCGGGGGCTCCGCCCCCTGGACCCAACACCAATTTGTATCCTGCCTGTGTCACAAATAGATAAAAAATATATTGTCATCTGACCGTTATTTATTGCCCAAAACCCCTGTGCTTCCGGGGGCTCCGCCCCCTGGACCAATTCGTGACTTGCCAGTGTCACAAATAAAGTATAAAATATGCACATCTGACTATAATTTAATGTTCAAAACCCCTGAGTTTCTGGGAGCTCCACCCCCTGCACCCAACACCAATTTGTGTCCTGCCAGTGTCACAAATAAGGTATAAAAATATGCTCGTCTGACGATAATTTAATGTATAGAACCCCTTAGCTTCAAGGGGCTCCGCCCCATGGATCCAACACCAATCCGTGACCTGCCAGTGTCACAAAAAAGGTAAGAAATAAGCACATCTGACGATAATTTAATGTAACAAGCCTCTGAGCTTATGGGGGCTCCGTCCCCTGCACCCAACATCAATTTGTGTCCTGCCAGTGACACAAATAAAGTATAAAATATGCTCGTCTGACGATAATTTAATATATAGAACCCCTGAGTTTCTGGGGGCTCCGGCCCCGCACCCAACACCAATTTGTGACCTGCCAGTGACACAAATAAAGTATAAAAGTATAAAATATTCTATTCTGACGATAATTTAAAGTATAGAACCCCTTAGGGCTCCGGCCCCTGGATCCAACAACAATTTGTGACCTGCCAGTTAAACAAATAAAGTATAAAATATGCTCATCTGACGATAATTTAATGTATAGAACCCCTGAGTTTCTGGGGGCTCCGGCCCCGCACCCAACACCAATTTGTGACCTGCCAGTAACACAAATAAAGTATAAAATATGCTAGTCTGACGATAATTTAAAGTATAGAACCCCTTAGCTTCTTAGGGCTCCGGCCCCTGGATCCAACAACAATTTGTGACCTGCCAGTTAAACAAATGAAGTATAAAATATGCTCATCTGACGATAATTTAATGTATAGAACCCCTTAGCTTCTTGGGGATCCGCCCCTGGATCGAACACCTATTTGTGTCCTCCCAGTGTCACAAATAAATATAAAAATATGCTCATCTGACCGTTATTTATTGCCCAAAACCCCTTAGCTTCCTGGGGCTCCGCCCCCCGTACACCCCACACCGATTCTTGACCTGCCAGTGTAAAAAAAAAGGAAGAAATAAGCACATCTGAAGATAATTTCATGTATAGAGCCTCTGAGCTTCTGGGGGCTCCGCCCCCTGGACCCAACATCAATTTTTGTTCTGCCAATGTCACAAATAACGTATAAAAATATGCTCATCTGACCGTTATATATTGCCCAAAACCCCTTAGCTTCCTGGGGCTCCGCCCCCTGGACCCAACACCAATTTGTATCCTGCCTGTGTCACAAATAGATAAAAAAATATATTGTCATCTGACCAGTTATTTATTGCCCAAAACCCCTGTGCTTCCGGGGGCTCCGCCCCCTGGACCAATTCGTGACTTGCCAGTGTCACAAATAAAGTATAAAATATACACATCTGACTATAATTTTATTTCCAAAACCCCTGAGTTTCTGGGGGCTCCGCCCCCTGCACCCAACACCAATTTGTGTCCTGCCAGTGTCACAAATAAGGTATAAAAATATGCTCGTCTGATGATAATTTAATGTATAGAACCCCTTAGATTCAAGGGGCTCCGCCCCATGGATCCAAGACCAATCCGTGACCTGCCAGTGTCACAAAAAAGGTAAGAAATAAGCACATCTGACGATAATTTAATGTAACAAGCCTCTGAGCTTATGGGGGCTCCGTCCCCTGCACCCAACATCAATTCATATCTACCATAGAGCCACCATTCTCCTACCATAGAGCCACCATTCATCTACCATAGAGCCACTATTCATCTACCATAGAGCCACCATTCATCTACCATAGAGCCACCATTCATCTACCATAGACCCACAATTCATCTACCATAGAGCCACCATTCATCTACCACTCATCTACCATTCATCCACCATAGAGCCACCATTCATATACCATAGAGCCACCATTCATCTACCATAGAGCCACCATTCATCTATCATAGAGCCACCTTTCATCTACCAAAGCGCTACCATTCATCTACCATAGAGCCACCATTCATCTACCATAGAGCCAACATTCATCTACCATAGAGCCACCATTCATCTACCATAGAGCCACCATTCATCAACCATAGAGCCACCATTCATCTACCATAGGGCTATCATTCATCTACCATTCATCCACCACTCATCTACCATTCAACTACCTTAGAGCCACCATTCATCTACCATAGAGCCACCAATCATTTACCATAGAGCCACCATTCATCTACTATAGAGCCACCATTCATCTACCATAAGGCTACCATTCATCTACCATTCATCAACCACTCATCTACCATTCATCTACCATAGAGCCACCATTCATCTACCATAGAGCCCCCATTCATCTACCATAGAGCCACCATTCATCCACCACTCATCTACCATTCATCCACCATAGAGCCACCATTCATATACCATAGAGCCACCATTCATCTACCATAGAGCCACCATTCATCTATCATAGAGCCACCTTTCATCTACCAAAGCGCTACCATTCATCTACCATAGAGCCACCATTCATCTACCATAGAGCCAACATTCATCTACCATAGAGCCACCATTCATCTACCATAGAGCCACCATTCATCAACCATAGAGCCACCATTCATCTACCATAGGGCTATCATTCATCTACCATTCATCCACCACTCATCTACCATTCAACTACCTTAGAGCCACCATTCATCTACCATAGAGCCACCAATCATTTACCATAGAGCCACCATTCATCTACTATAGAGCCACCATTCATCTACCATGAGGCTACCATTCATCTACCATTCATCAACCACTCATCTACCATTCATCTACCATAGAGCCACCATTCATCTACCATAGAGCCACCATTCATCTACCATAGAGCCACCATTCATCTACCATAGAGCCCCCATTCATCTACCATAGAACCACCATTCATCCACCACTCATCTACCATTCATCTACCATAGAGCCACCATTCATCTACCATAGAGCCACCATTCATCTACCATAGAGCCACCATTTATTTACCATAGAGCCGCCATTCATCTACCATAGAACCACCATTCATCCACCACTCATCTACCATTCATCTACCATAGAGCCACCATTCATCTACCATAGAGCCACCAATCATCTACCATAGAGCCACCATTCATCTACTATAGAGCCACCATTCATCTACCATCAGGCTACCATTTATCTACCATTCATCAACCACTCATCTACCATTCATCTACCATAGAGCCACCATTCATCTACCATAGAGCCGCCATTCATCTACCATAGAACCACCATTCATCCACCACTCATCTACCATTCATCTACCATAGAGCCACCATTCATCTACCATAGAGCCACCAATCATCTACCATAGAGCCACCATTCATCTACTATAGAGCCACCATTCATCTACCATAAGGCTACCATTCATCTACCATTCATCAACCACTCATCTACTTCTACTACTTCTACTACTTTTACTACTACATCTACTACTACTTCTACTACTACTACTACTACTACTACTATTTCTTCTACTATACCTTCTACTACTACTACTATTACTACTTCTACTACTTCTACTACTACTACTACTACTACTACTACTTCTACTACTACTACTACTACTTCTACTACTTCTTCTACCACTACTACTACTACTTCTACTACTACTACTACTTCTACTACTACTACTTCTACTACTTCTACTACTACTACTACTACTTCTACTACTACTACTACTACTACTACTTCTACTACTACTACTACTATTACTACTACTTCTACTACTACTTCTACTACTACTACTACTACTACTATTTCTTCTACTATAACTTCTACTACTACTACTACTACTATTACTACTACTACTACTTCTTCTACTTCTACAACTACTACTTCTTCTACTTCTACTACTACTACTACTTCTACTACTTCTACTACTACTACTACTTCTACTACTACTACTACTACTACTTCTACTACTTCTTCTACCACTACTAATTCTACTACTACTTCTACTACTACTTCTACTACTACTACTACTACTACTATTAATTCTACTACTACTACTACTACTTCTACTTCTACTACTACTTCTACTACTACTACTACTTCTACTACTACTACTACTACTTCTACTACTTCTTCTACCACTACTACTACTACTTCTACTACTACTACTACTTCTACTACTACTACTTCTACTACTTCTACTACTACTACTACTACTTCTACTACTACTACTACTACTACTACTACTTCTACTACTACTACTACTATTACTACTACTTCTACTACTACTACTACTACTATTACTACTACTTCTACTACTACTTCTACTACTACTACTACTACTATTTCTTCTACTATAACTTCTACTACTACTACTACTACTATTACTACTACTACTACTTCTTCTACTTCTACAACTACTACTTCTTCTACTTCTACTACTACTACTACTTCTACTACTTCTACTACTACTACTACTTCTACTACTACTACTACTACTACTTCTACTACTTCTTCTACCACTACTACTTCTACTACTACTTCTACTACTACTTCTACTACTACTACTACTACTACTATTAATTCTACTACTACTACTACTACTTCTACTTCTACTACTACTTCTACTACTACTACTACTACTATTTCTTCTACTATAACTTCTACTACTACTACTACTACTATTACTTCTACTAGTACTACTACTACTTCTATTACTACTTCTACTAGTACTACTACTACTACTTCTACTACTTCTACTACTTCTTCTACTACTAAAACTACTACTACTACTTCTACTACTACTTCTACTACTACTACTTCTACAACTTCTACTACTTCTTCTTCTACTACTACTTCTACTACTACTACTACTACTAGTACTTCTACTACTTCTACTACTACTACTTCTACTACTACTACTACTACTTCTACTACTTCTTCTTCTACTACTACTTCTACTACTACTACTACTACTTCTACTACTTCTACTACTTCTTCTTCTACTACTACTACTACTACTTCTTCTACTACTTCTACTACTTCTACTACTACTACTACTACTTCTACTACTACTACTACTACTACTTCTACTACTACTTCTTCTACTACTTCTACTACTTCTTCTACTACTACTACTACTTCTACTACTACTACTACTACTACTACTTCTACTACTACTTCTACTACTACTACTACTACTATTTCTTCTACTATAACTTCTACTACTACTACTATAGATTAAAAAATATATTGTCATCTGACCAGTTATTTATTGCCCAAAACCTCTGTGCTTCCGGGGGCTCCGCCCCCTGGACCAATTCGTGACTTGCCAGTGTCACAAATAAAGTATAATATATACTTACTGACTATAATTTTATTTCCAAAATCCCATAGCTTCCGGGGGCTCCGCCCCCTTGACTTAACATCAATTTGTTACCTGCCAATGTCACAAATAACGTATAAAAATATGCTCATCTGACCGTTATTTATTGCCCAAAACCCCTAAGCTTCCGGGGGCTCAGCCCCTTGGACCCAAACAACAATTTGTGTCCTGCCAGTGTCACAAATAGATAAAGGAAATATGCTCATCTGACCGTTATTTATTGCCCAAAACCCCTGTGCTTCCGGGGGCTTCGCCCCCTGTACACCCCACACCAATTCGTGACCTGCCAGTGTCACAAAAAAGGTAAGAAATAAGCACATCTGACGATGAATTAATGTATAGAGCCTCTAAGCTTCTGAGGGCTCCGCCCCCTGGACCCAACATCAATTTGTGTCCTGCCAATGTCACAAATAAGGTATAAAAATATGCTCGTCTGACGATAATTTAATGTATAGAACCCCTTAGCTTCAAGGGGCTCCGCCCCATGGATCCAACACCAATCCGTGACCTGCCAGTTTCACAAAAAAGGTAAGAAATAAGCACATCTGACGATAATTTAATGTAACAAGCCTCTGAGCTTATGGGGGCTCCGTCCCCTGCACCCAACATCAATTTGTGTCCTGCCAGTGACACAAATAAAGTATAAAATATGCTCGTCTGACGATAATTTAATATATAGAACCCCTGAGTTTCTGGGGGCTCCGGCCCCGCACCCAACACCAATTTGTGACCTGCCAGTGACACAAATAAAGTATAAAATATGCTAGTCTGACGATAATTTAATGTATAGAACCCGTTAGATTCTTAGGGATCCGCCTCCTGGATCCAACAACAATTTGTGACCTGCCAGTGAAACAAATAAAGTATAAAATATGCTCATCTGACGATAATTTAATGTATAGAACCCCTTAGCTTCTTGGAGCTCCGCCCCCTGGATCGAACACCTATTTGTGTCCTCCCAGTGTCACAAATAAATATAAAAATATGCTCATCTGACCGTTATTTATTGCCCAAAACCCCTTAGCTTCCTGGGGCTCCGCCCCTCGTACACCCCACACCGATTCGTGACCTGCCAGTGTCACAAAAAGGTAAGAAATAAGCACATCTGAAGATAATTTAATGTATAGAGCCTTTGAGCTTCTGGGGGCTCGCCCCCTGGACCCAACATCAATTTTTGTTCTGCCAATGTCACAAATAACGTATAAAAATATGCTCATCTGACCGTTATTTATTGCCAAAAACCCTTTAGCTTCCGGGGGCTCCGCCCCCTGGACCCAACACCAATTTGTATCCTGCCTGTGTCACAAATAGATAAAAAATATATTGTCATCTGACCGTTATTTATTGCCCAAAACCCCTGTGCTTCCGGGGGCTCCGCCCCCTGGACCAATTCGTGACTTGCCAGTGTCACAAATAAAGTATAAAATATGCACATCTGACTATAATTTAATGTTCAAAACCCCTGAGTTTCTGGGAGCTCCACCCCCTGCACCCAACACCAATTTGTGTCCTGCCAGTGTCACAAATAAGGTATAAAAATATGCTCGTCTGACGATAATTTAATGTATAGAACCCCTTAGCTTCAAGGGGCTCCGCCCCATGGATCCAACACCAATCCGTGACCTGCCAGTGTCACAAAAAAGGTAAGAAATAAGCACATCTGACGATAATTTAATGTAACAAGCCTCTGAGCTTATGGGGGCTCCGTCCCCTGCACCCAACATCAATTTGTGTCCTGCCAGTGACACAAATAAAGTATAAAATATGCTCGTCTGACGATAATTTAATATATAGAACCCCTGAGTTTCTGGGGGCTCCGGCCTCGCACCCAACACCAATTTGTGACCTGCCAGTGACACAAATAAAGTATAAAATATGCTAGTCTGACGATAATTTAATGTATAGAACCCGTTAGATTCTTAGGGCTCCGCCCCCTGGATCCAACAACAATTTGTGACCTGCCAGTGAAACAAATAAAGTATAAAATATGCTCATCTGACGATAATTTAATGTATAGAACCCCTTAGCTTCTTGGAGCTCCGCCCCCTGGATCGAACACCTATTTGTGTCCTCCCAGTGTCACAAATAAATATAAAAATATGCTCATCTGACCGTTATTTATTGCCCAAAACCCCTTAGCTTCCTGGGGCTCCGCCCCCCGTACACCCCACACCGATTCGTGACCTGCCAGTGTCACAAAAAAGGTAAGAAATAAGCACATCTGAAGATAATTTAATGTATAGAGCCTTTGAGCTTCTGGGGGCTCGCCCCCTGGACCCAACATCAATTTTTGTTCTGCCAATGTCACAAATAACGTATAAAAATATGCTCATCTGACCGTTATTTATTGCCAAAAACCCCTTAGCTTCCGGGGGCTCCGCCCCCTGGACCCAACACCAATTTGTATCCTGCCTGTGTCACAAATAGATAAAAAATATATTGTCATCTGACCGTTATTTATTGCCCAAAACCCCTGTGCTTCCGGGGGCTCCGCCCCCTGGACCAATTCGTGACTTGCCAGTGTCACAAATAAAGTATAAAATATGCACATCTGACTATAATTTAATGTTCAAAACCCCTGAGTTTCTGGGAGCTCCACCCCCTGCACCCAACACCAATTTGTGTCCTGCCAGTGTCACAAATAAGGTATAAAAATATGCTCGTCTGACGATAATTTAATGTATAGAACCCCTTAGCTTCAAGGGGCTCCGCCCCATGGATCCAACACCAATCCGTGACCTGCCAGTGTCACAAAAAAGGTAAGAAATAAGCACATCTGACGATAATTTAATGTAACAAGCCTCTGAGCTTATGGGGGCTCCGTCCCCTGCACCCAACATCAATTTGTGTCCTGCCAGTGACACAAATAAAGTATAAAATATGCTCGTCTGACGATAATTTAATATATAGAACCCCTGAGTTTCTGGGGGCTCCGGCCCCGCACCCAACACCAATTTGTGACCTGCCAGTGACACAAATAAAGTATAAAAGTATAAAATATTCTATTCTGACGATAATTTAAAGTATAGAACCCCTTAGGGCTCCGGCCCCTGGATCCAACAACAATTTGTGACCTGCCAGTTAAACAAATAAAGTATAAAATATGCTCATCTGACGATAATTTAATGTATAGAACCCCTGAGTTTCTGGGGGCTCCGGCCCCGCACCCAACACCAATTTGTGACCTGCCAGTAACACAAATAAAGTATAAAATATGCTAGTCTGACGATAATTTAAAGTATAGAACCCCTTAGCTTCTTAGGGCTCCGGCCCCTGGATCCAACAACAATTTGTGACCTGCCAGTTAAACAAATGAAGTATAAAATATGCTCATCTGACGATAATTTAATGTATAGAACCCCTTAGCTTCTTGGGGATCCGCCCCTGGATCGAACACCTATTTGTGTCCTCCCAGTGTCACAAATAAATATAAAAATATGCTCATCTGACCGTTATTTATTGCCCAAAACCCCTTAGCTTCCTGGGGCTCCGCCCCCCGTACACCCCACACCGATTCTTGACCTGCCAGTGTAAAAAAAAAGGAAGAAATAAGCACATCTGAAGATAATTTCATGTATAGAGCCTCTGAGCTTCTGGGGGCTCCGCCCCCTGGACCCAACATCAATTTTTGTTCTGCCAATGTCACAAATAACGTATAAAAATATGCTCATCTGACCGTTATATATTGCCCAAAACCCCTTAGCTTCCTGGGGCTCCGCCCCCTGGACCCAACACCAATTTGTATCCTGCCTGTGTCACAAATAGATAAAAAAATATATTGTCATCTGACCAGTTATTTATTGCCCAAAACCCCTGTGCTTCCGGGGGCTCCGCCCCCTGGACCAATTCGTGACTTGCCAGTGTCACAAATAAAGTATAAAATATACACATCTGACTATAATTTTATTTCCAAAACCCCTGAGTTTCTGGGGGCTCCGCCCCCTGCACCCAACACCAATTTGTGTCCTGCCAGTGTCACAAATAAGGTATAAAAATATGCTCGTCTGATGATAATTTAATGTATAGAACCCCTTAGATTCAAGGGGCTCCGCCCCATGGATCCAAGACCAATCCGTGACCTGCCAGTGTCACAAAAAAGGTAAGAAATAAGCACATCTGACGATAATTTAATGTAACAAGCCTCTGAGCTTATGGGGGCTCCGTCCCCTGCACCCAACATCAATTTGTGTCCTGCCAGTGACACAAATAAAGTATAAAATATGCTCGTCTGACGATAATTTAATATATAGAACCCTTTAGCTTTTTGAGGCTCCGCCCCCTGGATTCAACACCAATTTGTGTCCTGCCAGTGTCTCAAATAGATATTAAAAAAATGCTCATCTGACCGTTTTTTATTGCCCCAAATTCCATAGCTTCCGGGGGCTCCGCCCCCTGGACCCAACATCAATTTGTGTCCTGCAAATGTCACAAATAACGTTTAAAAATATGCTCATCTGACCGTTATTTATTGCCCAAAACCCCTAAGCTTCCGGGGGCTCCACCCCTTGGACCCAACACCAATTTGTGTCCTGCCAGTGTCACAAATAGATAAAATAAATATGCTCATCTGACCGTTATTTATTGCCCCAAACCCCTGTGCTTCCGGGGGCTTCGCCCCCTGTACATCCCACACCAATTCGTGACCTGCCAGTGTCACAAAAAAGGTAAGAAATAAGCACATCTGACGATAAATTAATGTATAGAGCCTCTAAGCTTCTGAGGGCTCCGCCCCCTGGACCCAACATCAATTTGTGTCCTGCCAATGTCACAAATAAAGTATAAAAATATGCTCATCTGACCGTTATTTATTGCCCAAAACCCCTAAGCTTCCGGGAGCTCCGCCCCCTGCACCCAACACAAATTTGTGTCCTGCCAGTGTCACAAATAAGGTATACAAATATGCTCGTCTGACGATAATTTAATGTATAGAACCCCTTAGCTTCAAGGGGCTCCGCCCCATGGATCCAACACCAATCCGTGACCTGCCAGTGTCATAAAAAAGGTAAAAAATAAGCACATCTGACGATAATTTAATGTAACAAGCCTCTGAGCTTATGGGGGCTCCGTCCCCTGGATCCAACATCAATTTGTGTCCTGCCAGTGACACAAATAAAGTATAAAATATGCTCGTCTGACGATAATTTAATATATAGAACCCCTGAGTTTCTGGGGGCTCCGGCCCCGCACCCAACACCAATTTATGACCTGCCAGTGACACAAATAAAGTATAAAATATGCTAGTCTGACTATAATTTAATGTATAGAATCCCTTAGCTTCTTAGGGCTCCGGCCCCTGGATCCAACAACAATTTGTGACCTGCCAGTTAAACAAATAAAGTATAAAATATGCTCATCTGACGATAATTTAATGTATAGAACCCCTTAGCTTCTTGGGGCTCCGCCCCCTGGATCGAACACCTATTTGTGTCCTCCCAGTGTCACAAATAAATATAAAAATATGCTCATCTGACCTTTATTTATTGCCCAAAAACCCTTAGCTTCCTGGGGCTCCGCCCCCCGTACACCCCACACCGATTCGTGACCTGCCAGTGTAAAAAAAAAAGGTAAGGAATAAGCACATCTGAAGATAATTTAATGTATAAAGCCTCTGAGCTTCTGGGGGCTCCACCCCCTGGACCCAACATCAATTTTTGTTCTGCCAATGTCACAAATAACGTTTAAAAATATGCTCATCTGACCGTTATTTATTGCCCAAAACCCCTTAGCTTCCGGGGGCTCCGCCCCCTGGACCCAACAACAATTTGTATCCTGCCTGTGTCACAAATAGATAAAAAAAAATATATTGTCATCTGACCAGTTATTTATTGCCCAAAACCCCTTAGCTTCCTGGGGCTCCGGCCCCCGTACACCCCACACCGATTCGTGACCTGCCAGTGTCAAAAAAAAGGTAAGAAATAAGCACATCTGAAGATAATTTAATGTTTAGAGCCTCTGAGCTTCTGGGGTCTCCGCCCCCTGGACCCAACATCAATTTTTGTTCTGCCAATGTCACAAATAACGTTTAAAAATATGCTCATCTGACCGTTATTTATTGCCCAAAACCCCTAAGCTTCCGGGAGCTCCACCCCCTGCACCCAACACAAATTTGTGTCCTGCCAGTGTCACAAATAAGGTATACAAATATGCTCGTCTGACGATAATTTAATGTATAGAACCCCTTAGCTTCAAGGGGCTCCGCCCCATGGATCCAACACCAATCCGTGACCTGCCAGTGTCACAAAAAGGTAAAAAATAAGCACATCTGACGATAATTTAATGTAACAAGCCTCTGAGCTTATGGGGGCTCCGTCCCCTGGATCCAACATCAATTTGTGTCCTGCCAGTGACACAAATAAAGTATAAAATTTGCTCGTCTGACGATAATTTAATATATAGAACCCCTGAGTTTCTGGGGGCTCCGGCCCCGCACCCAACACCAATTTATGACCTGCCAGTGACACAAATAAAGTATAAAATATGCTAGTCTGACTATAATTTAATGTATAGAATCCCTTAGCTTCTTAGGGCTCCGGCCCCTGGATCCAACAACAATTTGTGACCTGCCAGTTAAACAAATAAAGTATAAAATATGCTCATCTGACGATAATTTAATGTATAGAACCCCTTAGCTTCTTGGGGCTCCGCCCCCTGGATCGAACACCTATTTGTGTCCTCCCAGTGTCACAAATAAATATAAAAATATGCTCATCTGACCTTTATTTATTGCCCAAAAACCCTTAGCTTCCTGGGGCTCCGCCCCCCGTACACCCCACACCGATTCGTGACCTGCCAGTGTAAAAAAAAAAGGTAAGAAATAAGCACATCTGAAGATAATTTAATGTATAAAGCCTCTGAGCTTCTGGGGGCTCCGCCCCCTGGACCCAACATCAATTTTTGTTCTGCCAATGTCACAAATAACGTTTAAAAATATGCTCATCTGACGATAATTTAATGTATAGAACCCCTTAGCTTCTTGGGGCTCCGCCCCCTGGATCGAACACCTATTTGTGTCCTCCCAGTGTCACAAATAAATATAAAAATATGCTCATCTGACCGTTATTTATTGCCCAAAACCCCTTAGCTTCCTGGGGCTCCGCCCCCCGTACACCCCACACCGATTCGTGACCTGCCAGTGTCAAAAAAAGGTAAGAAATAAGCACATCTGAAGATAATTTCATGTATAGAGCCTCTGAGCTTCTGGGGGCTCCGCCCCCTGGACCCAACATCAATTTTTGTTCTGCCAATGTCACAAATAACGTTTAAAAATATGCTCATCTGACCGTTATTTATTGCCCAAAACCCCTTAGCTTCCGGGGGCTCCGCCCCCTGGACCCAACATCAATTTGTATCCTGCCTGTGTCACAAATAGATAAAAAAACATATATTGTCATCTGACCAGTTATTTATTGCCCAAAACCCCTGTGCTTCCGGGGGCTCCGCCCCCTGAACCAATTCGTGACTTGCCAGTGTCACAAATAAAGTATAAAATATACACATCTGACCAAATTTTATTTCCAAAACCCCTGAGTTTCTGGGGGCTCCGCCCGCTGGACCAATTCGTGACTTGCCAGTGTCACAAATAAAGTATAAAATATACACATCTGACTATAATTTTATTTCCAAAACCCCTGAGTTTCTGGGGGCTCCGCCCCCTGCACCCAACACAAATTTGTGTCCTGCCAGTGTCACAAATAAGGTATAAAAATATGCTCGTCTGACGATAATTTAATATATAGAACCCCTTAGCTTCAAGGGGCTCCGCCCCATGGATCCAACACCAATCCGTGACCTGCCAGTGTCACAAAAAAGGTAAGAAATAAGCACATCTGACGATAATTTAATGTAACAAACCTCTAAGCTTATGGGGGCTCCGTCCCCTGGACCCAACATCAATTTGTGTCGTGCCAGTGTCACAAATAAAGAATAAATTATGCTCGTCTGACGATAATTTAATATATAGAACCCTTTAGCTTTTTGAGGCTCCGCCCCCTGGATTCAACACCAATTTATGACCTGCCAGTGACACAAATAAAGTATAAAATATGCTAGTCTGACTATAATTTAATGTATAGAACCCCTTAGCTTCTTAGGGCTCCGGCCCCTGGATCCAACAACAATTTGTGACCTGCCAGTTAAACAAATAAAGTATCAAATATGCTCATCTGACGATAATTTAATATATAGAACCCTTTAGCTTTTTGGGGCTCCGCCCCCTGGATCCAACACCAATTTGTGTCCTGCCAGTGTCTCAAATAAATATTAAAAAAATGCTCATCTGACCGTTATTTATTGCCAAAAACCCCATAGCTTGCGGGGGCTCCGCCCCCTGGACCCAACATCAATTTGTGTCCTGCCAATGTCACAAATAACGTATAAAAATATGCTCATCTGACCGTTATTTATTGCCCAAAACCCCTAAGCTTCCGGGGGCTCCGCCCTCTGGACCCAACACCAATTTGTGTCCTGCCAGTGTCACAAATAGATAAAAGAAATATGCTCATCCGACCGTTATTTATTGCCCAAAACCCCTGTGCTTCCGGGGGCTCCGCCCCCTGTACACCCCACACCAATTTGTGACCTGCCAGTAAAACAAATAAAGTATAAAATATGCTCATCTGACGATAATTTAATGTATAGAACCCCTTAGCTTCTTGGGGCTCCGCCCCCTGGATCGAACACCTATTTGTGTCCTCCCAGTGTCACAAATAAATATAAAAATATGCTCATCTGACCGTTATTTATTGCCCAAAACCCCTTAGCTTCCTGGGGCTCCGCCCCCCGTACACCCCACACCGATTCGTGACCTGCCAGTGTCAAAAAAAGGTAAGAAATAAGCACATCTGAAGATAATTTCATGTATAGAGCCTCTGAGCTTCTGGGGGCTCCGCCCCCTGGACCCAACATCAATTTTTGTTCTGCCAATGTCACAAATAACGTATAAAAATATGCTCATCTGACCGTTATTTATTGCCCAAAACCCCTTAGCTTCTGGGGGCTCCGCCCCCTGGACCCAACACCAATTTGTATCCTGCCTGTGTCACAAATAGATAAAAAAAATATATTGTCATCTGACCAGTTATTTATTGCCCAAAACCCCTGTGCTTCCGGGGGCTCCGCCCCCTGGACTAATTCGTGACTTGCCAGTGTCACAAATAAAGTATAAAATATACACATCTGACCTAATTTTATATCCAAAACCCCTGAGTTTCTGGGGGCTCTGCCCCATGCACCCAACACAAATTTGTGTCCTGCCAGTGTCACAAATAAGGTATAAAAATATGCTCGTCTGACGATAATTTAATATATAGAACCCCTTAGCTTCAAGGGGCTCCGCCCCATGGATCCAACACCAATCCGTGACCTGCCAGTGTCACAAAAAAGGTAAGAAATAAGCACATCTGAAGATAATTTCATGTATAGAGCCTCTGAGCTTCTGGGGGCTCCGCCCCCTGGACCCAACATCAATTTGTGTCCTGCCAGTGTCACAAATAAAGAATAAAATATGCTCGTCTGACGATAATTTAATATATAGAACCCTTTAGCTTTTTGAGGCTCCGCCCCCTGGATACAACACCAATTTGTGTCCTGCCAGTGTCACAAATAAATATAAAAATATGCTCATCTGACCGTTATTTATTGCCCAAAATCCCATAGCTTCCGGGGGCTCCGCCCCCCGTACACCCCACACCGATTCGTGACCTGCCAGTGTCAAAAAAGGGAAGAAATAAGCACATCTGAAGATAATTTCATGTATAGAGCCTCTGAGCTTCTGTGGGCTCCGCCCCCTGGACCCAACATCAATTTTTGTTCTGCCAATGTCACAAATAACGTATAAAAATATGCTCATCTGACCGTTATTTATTGCCCAAAACCCCTTAGCTTATGGGGGCTCCGCCCCCTGGACCCAACACCAATTTGTATCCTGCCTGTGTCACAAATAGATAAAAAAAATATATTGTCATCTGACCAGTTATTTATTGCCCAAAACCCCTGTGCTTCCGGGGGCTCCGCCCCCTGGACAAATTCGTGACTTGCCAGTGTCACAAATAAAGTATAAAATATACACATCTGACTATAATTTTATTTCCAAAACCCCTGAGTTTCTGGGGGCTCCGCCCCCTGCACCCAACACAAATTTGTGTCCTGCCAGTGTCACAAATAAGGTATAAAAATATGCTCGTCTGACGATAATTTAATATATAGAACCCCTTAGCTTCAAGGGGCTCCGCCCCATGGATCCAACACCAATCCGTGACCTGCCAGTGTCACAAAAAAGGTAAGAAATAAGCACATCTGACGACAATTTAATGTAACAAACCTCTAAGCTTATGGGGGCTCCGTCCCCTGGACCCAACATCAATTTGTGTCGTGCCAGTGTCACAAATAAAGAATAAAATATGCTCGTCTGACGATAATTTAAATTTAATATATAGAACCCTTTAGCTTTTTGAGGCTCCGCCCCCTGGATTCAACACCAATTTGTGTCCTGCCAGTGTCTCAAATAGATATTAAAATAATGCTCATCTGACCGTTATTTATTGCCTAAAATCCCATAGCTTCCGGGGGCTCCGCCCCCTGGACCCAACATCAATTTGTGTCCTGCCAATGTCACAAATAACGTATAAAAATATACTCATCTGACGGTTATTTATTGCCCAAAATACCATAGCTTCCGGGGGCGCCGCCCCCTGGACCCAACATCAATTTGTGTCCTGCCAATGTCACAAATAACGTATAAAAATATGCTCATCTGACCGTTATTTATTTCCCAAAATACCATAGCTTCCGGGGGCTCCGCCCCTTGGACCCAACACCAATTTGTGTCCTGCCAGTGTCACAAATAAGGTATACATATATGCTCGTCTGACGATAATTTAATGTATAGAACCTCTTAGCTTCAAGGGGCTCCGCCCCATGGATCCAACACCAATCCGTGACCTGCCAGTGTCACAAAAAAGGTAAGAAAGCACATCTGACGATAATTTAATGTAACAAGCCTCTGAGCTTATGGGGGCTCCGTCCCCTGGACCCAACATCAATTTGTGTCCTGCCAGTGTCACAAATAAAGTATAAAATATGCTCGTCTGACGATAATTTAATATATAGAACCCTTTAGCTTTTTGGGGCTCCGCCCCCTGGATCCAACACCAATTTGGGTCCTGCCAGTGTCTCAAATAAATATTAAAAAAATGCTCATCTGACCGTTATTTATTGCCAAAAACCCCATAGCTTGCGGGGGCTCCGCCCCCTGGACCCAACATCAATTTGTGTCCTGCCAATGTCACAAATAAATATAAAAATATGCTCATCTGACCGTTATTTATTGCCCAAAACCCCTAAGCTTCCGGGGGCTCCGCCCCCTGGACCCAACACCAATTTGTGTCCTGCCAATGTCACAAATAAATATAAAAATATGCTCATCTGACCGTTATTTATTGCCCAAAACCCCTAAGCTTCCGGGGGCTCCGCCCCCTGTACACCCCACACCAATTTGTGACCTGCCAGTTAAACAAATAAAGTATAAAATATGCTCATCTGACGATAATTTAATGTATAGAACCCCTTAGCTTCTTGGGGCTCCGCCCCCTGGATCGAACACCTATTTGTGTCCTCCCAGTGTCACAAATAAATATAAAAATGTGCTCATCTGACCGTTATTTATTGCCCAAAACCCCTTAGCTTCCTGGGGCTCCGCCCCCCGTACACCCCACACCGATTCGTGACCTGCCAGTGTCAAAAAAAGGTAAGAAATAAGCACATCTGAAGATAATTTCATGTATAGAGCCTCTGAGCTTCTGGGGGCTCCGCCCCCTGGACCCAACATCAATTTTTGTTCTGCCAATGTCACAAATAACGTATAAAAATATGCTCATCTGACCGTTATTTATTGCCCAAAACCCCTTAGCTTCTGGGGGCTCCGCCCCCTGGACCCAACATCAATTTTTGTTCTGCCAATGTCACAAATAACGTATAAAAATATGCTCATCTGACCGTTATTTATTGCCCAAAACCCCTTAGCTTATGGGGGCTCCGCCCCCTGGACCCAACACCAATTTGTATCCTGCCTGTGTCACAAATAGATAAAAAAAATATATTGTCATCTGACCAGTTATTTATTGCCCAAAACCCCTGTGCTTCCGGGGGCTCCGCCCCCTGGACAAATTCGTGACTTGCCAGTGTCACAAATAAAGTATAAAATATACACATCTGACTATAATTTTATTTCCAAAACCCCTGAGTTTCTGGGGGCTCCGCCCCCTGCACCCAACACAAATTTGTGTCCTGCCAGTGTCACAAATAAGGTATAAAAATATGCTCGTCTGACGATAATTTAATATATAGAACCCCTTAGCTTCAAGGGGCTCCGCCCCATGGATCCAACACCAATCCGTGACCTGCCAGTGTCACAAAAAAGGTAAGAAATAAGCACATCTGACGACAATTTAATGTAACAAACCTCTAAGCTTATGGGGGCTCCGTCCCCTGGACCCAACATCAATTTGTGTCGTGCCAGTGTCACAAATAAAGAATAAAATATGCTCGTCTGACGATAATTTAAATTTAATATATAGAACCCTTTAGCTTTTTGAGGCTCCGCCCCCTGGATTCAACACCAATTTGTGTCCTGCCAGTGTCTCAAATAGATATTAAAATAATGCTCATCTGACCGTTATTTATTGCCTAAAATCCCATAGCTTCCGGGGGCTCCGCCCCCTGGACCCAACATCAATTTGTGTCCTGCCAATGTCACAAATAACGTATAAAAATATACTCATCTGACGGTTATTTATTGCCCAAAATACCATAGCTTCCGGGGGCGCCGCCCCCTGGACCCAACATCAATTTGTGTCCTGCCAATGTCACAAATAACGTATAAAAATATGCTCATCTGACCGTTATTTATTTCCCAAAATACCATAGCTTCCGGGGGCTCCGCCCCTTGGACCCAACACCAATTTGTGTCCTGCCAGTGTCACAAATAAGGTATACATATATGCTCGTCTGACGATAATTTAATGTATAGAACCTCTTAGCTTCAAGGGGCTCCGCCCCATGGATCCAACACCAATCCGTGACCTGCCAGTGTCACAAAAAAGGTAAGAAAGCACATCTGACGATAATTTAATGTAACAAGCCTCTGAGCTTATGGGGGCTCCGTCCCCTGGACCCAACATCAATTTGTGTCCTGCCAGTGTCACAAATAAAGTATAAAATATGCTCGTCTGACGATAATTTAATATATAGAACCCTTTAGCTTTTTGGGGCTCCGCCCCCTGGATCCAACACCAATTTGGGTCCTGCCAGTGTCTCAAATAAATATTAAAAAAATGCTCATCTGACCGTTATTTATTGCCAAAAACCCCATAGCTTGCGGGGGCTCCGCCCCCTGGACCCAACATCAATTTGTGTCCTGCCAATGTCACAAATAAATATAAAAATATGCTCATCTGACCGTTATTTATTGCCCAAAACCCCTAAGCTTCCGGGGGCTCCGCCCCCTGGACCCAACACCAATTTGTGTCCTGCCAATGTCACAAATAAATATAAAAATATGCTCATCTGACCGTTATTTATTGCCCAAAACCCCTAAGCTTCCGGGGGCTCCGCCCCCTGTACACCCCACACCAATTTGTGACCTGCCAGTTAAACAAATAAAGTATAAAATATGCTCATCTGACGATAATTTAATGTATAGAACCCCTTAGCTTCTTGGGGCTCCGCCCCCTGGATCGAACACCTATTTGTGTCCTCCCAGTGTCACAAATAAATATAAAAATATGCTCATCTGACCGTTATTTATTGCCCAAAACCCCTTAGCTTCCTGGGGCTCCGCCCCCCGTACACCCCACACCGATTCGTGACCTGCCAGTGTCAAAAAAAGGTAAGAAATAAGCACATCTGAAGATAATTTCATGTATAGAGCCTCTGAGCTTCTGGGGGCTCCGCCCCCTGGACCCAACATCAATTTTTGTTCTGCCAATGTCACAAATAACGTATAAAAATATGCTCATCTGACCGTTATTTATTGCCCAAAACCCCTTAGCTTCTGGGGGCTCCGCCCCCTGGACCCAACACCAATTTGTATCCTGCCTGTGTCACAAATAGAAAAACAAAATATATTGTCATCTGACCAGTTATTTATTGCCCAAAACCCCTGTGCTTCCGGGGGCTCCGCCCCCTGGACAAATTCGTGACTTGCCAGTGTCACAAATAAAGTATAAAATATACACATCTGACCTAATTTTATATCCAAAACCCCTGAGTTTCTGGGGGCTCTGCCCCATGCACCCAACACAAATTTGTATCCTGCCAGTGTCACAAATAAGGTATAAAAATATGCTCGTCTGACGATAATTTAATATATAGAACCCCTTAGCTTCAAGGGGCTCCGCCCCATGGATCCAACACCAATCCGTGACCTGCCAGTGTCACAAATAAATATAAAAATATGCTCATCTGACCGTTATTTATTGCCCAAAATCCCATAGCTTGCGGGGGCTCCGCCCCCTGGACCCAACATCAATTTGTGTCCTGCCAATGTCACAAATAAATATAAAAATATTCTCATCTGACCGTTATTTATTGCCCAAAACCCCTAAGCTTCCGGGGGCTCCGCCCCCTGGACCCAACACCAATTTGTGTCCTGCCAATGTCACAAATAAATATAAAAATATGCTCATCTGACCGTTATTTATTGCCCAAAACCCCTAAGCTTCCGGGGGCTCCGCCCCCTGTACACCCCACACCAATTTGTGACCTGCCAGTTAAACAAATAAAGTATAAAATATGCTCATCTGACGATAATTTAATGTATAGAACCCCTTAGCTTCTTGGGGCTCCGCCCCCTGGATCGAACACCTATTTGTGTCCTCCCAGTGTCACAAATAAATATAAAAATATGCTCATCTGACCGTTATTTATTGCCCAAAACCCCTTAGCTTCCTAGGGCTCCGCCCCCGTACACCCCACACCGATTCGTGACCTGCCAGTGTCAAAAAAAGGTAAGAAATAAGCACATCTGAAGATAATTTCATGTATAGAGCCTCTGAGCTTCTGGGGGCTCCGCCCCCTGGACCCAACATCAATTTTTGTTCTGCCAATGTCACAAATAACGTATAAAAATATGCTCATCTGACCGTTATTTATTGCCCAAAACCCCTTAGCTTCTGGGGGCTCCGCCCCTGGACCCAACACCAATTTGTATCCTGCCTGTGTCACAAATAGATAAAAAAAATATATTGTCATCTGACCAGTTATTTATTGCCCAAAACCCCTGTGCTTCCGGGGGCTCCGCCCCCTGGACCAATTCGTGACTTGCCAGTGTCACAAATAAAGTATAAAATATACACATCTGACCTAATTTTATATCCAAAACCCCTGAGTTTCTGGGGGCTCTGCCCCATGCACCCAACACAAATTTGTGTCCTGCCAGTGTCACAAATAAGGTATAAAAATATGCTCGTCTGACGATAATTTAATATATAGAACCCCTTAGCTTCAAGGGGCTCCGCCCCATGGATCCAACACCAATCCGTGACCTGCCAGTGTCACAAATAAATATAAAAATATGCTCATCTGACCGTTATTTATTGCCCAAAATCCCATAGCTTCCGGGGGCTCCGCCCCCCGTACACCCCACACCGATTCGTGACCTGCCAGTGTCAAAAAAGGGAAGAAATAAGCACATCTGAAGATAATTTCATAGAGCCTCTGAGCTTCTGGGGGCTCCGCCCCCTGCACCCAACATCAATTTGTGACCTGCCAGTGTCACAAATAAAGAATAAAATATGCTCGTCTGACGATAATTTAATATATAGAACCCTTAAGCTTTTTGAGGCTCCGCCCCCTGGATCCAACACCAATTTGTGTCCTGCCAGTGTCACAAATAGATAAAAAAAATATGCTCATCTGACCGTTATTTATTGCCCAAAATCCCATAGCTTCCGGGGGCTCCGCCCCCCGTACACCCCACACCGATTCGTGACCTGCCAGTGTCAAAAAAGGGAAGAAATAAGCACATCTGAAGATAATTTCATGTATAGAGCCTCTGAGCTTCTGGGGGCTCCGCCCCCTGGACCCAACATCAATTTTTGTTCTGCCAATGTCACAAATAACGTATAAAAATATGCTCATCTGACCGTTATTTATTGCCCAAAACCCCTTAGCTTCCGGGGACTCCGCCCCCTGGACCCAACACCAATTTGTATCATGCCTGTGTCACAAATAGATAAAAAAAATATATTGTCATCTGACCAGTTATTTATTGCCCAAAACCCCTGTACTTCCGGGGGCTCCGCCCCCTGGACCAATTCGTGACTTGCCAGTGTCACAAATAAAGTATAAAATATACACATCTGACTATAATTTTATTTCCAAAACCCCTGAGTTTCTGGGGGCTCCGCCCCCTGCACCCAACACAAATTTGTGTCCTGCCAGTGTCACAAATAAGGTATAAAAATATGCTCGTCTGACGATAATTTAATATATAGAACCCCTTAGCTTCAAGGGGCTCCGCCCCATGGATCCAACACCAATCCGTGACCTGCCAGTGTCACAAAAAAGGTAAGAAATAAGCACATCTGACGATAATTTAATGTAACAAACCTCTAAGCTTATGGGGGCTCTGTCCCCTGGACCCAACATCAATTTGTGTCGTGCCAGTGTCACAAATAAAGAATAAAATATGCTCGTCTGACGATAATTTAATATATAGAACCCTTTAGCTTTTTGAGGCTCCGCCCCCTGAATTCACCACCAATTTATGACCTGCCAGTGACACAAATAAAGTATAAAATATGCTAGTCTGACTATAATTTAATGTATAGAACCCCTTAGCTTCTTAGGGCTCCGGCCCCTGGATCCAACAACAATTTGTGACCTGCCAGTTAAACAAATAAAGTATAAAATATGCTCATCTGACGATAATTTAATGTATAGAACCCCTTAGCTTCTTGAGGCTCCGCCCCCTGGATCGAACACCTATTTGTGTCCTCCCAGTGTCAAAAATAAATATAAAAATATGCTCATCTGACCGTTATTTATTGCCCAAAACCCCTTAGCTTCCTGGGGCTCCGCCCCCCGTACACCCCACACCGATTCGTGACCTGCCAGTGTCAAAAAAAGGTAAGAAATAAGCACATCTGAAGATAATTTAATGTATAGAGCCTCTGAGCTTCTGGGGGCTCCGCCCCCTGGACCCAACATCAATTTTTGTTCTGCCAATGTCACAAATAACGTTTAAAAATATGCTCATCTGACCGTTATTTATTGCCCAAAACCCCTTAGCTTCCGGGGCTCCGCCCCCTGGACCCAACACCAATTTGTATCCTGCCTGTGTCACAAATAGATAAAAAAAATATATTGTCATCTGACCAGTTATTTATTGCCCAAAACCCCTGTGCTTCCGGGGCTCCGCCCCCTGAACCAATTCGTGACTTGCCAGTGTCACAAATAAAGTATAAAATATACACATCTGACCAAATTTTATTTCCAAAACCCCTGAGTTTCTGGGGCTCCGCCCCCTGCACCCAACACAAATTTGTGTCCTGCCAGTGTCACAAATAAGTTATCAAAATATGCTCGTCTGACGATAATTTAATATATAGAACCCCTTAGCTTCAAGGGGCTCCGCCCCATGGATCCAACACCAATCCGTGACCTGCCAGTGTCACAAAAAAGGTAAGAAATAAGCACATCTGACGATAATTTAATGTAACAAGCCTCTGAGCTTATGGGGGCTCCGTCCCCTGGACCCAACATCAATTTGTGTCCTGCCAGTGTCACAAATAAAGAATAAAATATGCTCGTCTGACGATAATTTAATATATAGAACCCTTTAGCTTTTTGAGGCTCCGCCCCCTGGATCCAACACCAATTTGTGTCCTGCCAGTGTCACAAATAAATATAAAAATATGCTCATCTGACCGTTATTTATTGCCCAAAATCCCATAGCTTCCGGGGGCTCCGCCCCCCGTACACCCCACACCGATTCTTGACCTGCCAGTGTCAAAAAAAGGGAAGAAATAAGCACATCTGAAGATAATTTCATGTATAGAGCCTCTGAGTTTCTGGGGGCTCCGCCCCCTGGATCCAACATCAATTTTTGTTCTGCCAATGTCACAAATAACGTATAAAAATATGCTCATCTGACCGTTATTTATTGCCCAAAACCCCTTAGCTTCCGGGGCTCCGCCCCCTGGACCCAACACCAATTTGTATCCTGCCTGTGTCACAAATAGATAAAAAAAAATATATTGTCATCTGACCAGTTATTTATTGCCCAAAACCCCTGTGCTTCCGGGGGCTCCGCCCCCTGGACCAATTCGTGACTTGCCAGTGTCACAAATAAAGTATAAAATATACACATCTGACTATAATTTTATTTCCAATACCCCTGAGTTTCTGGGGGCTCCGCCCCCTGCACCCAACACAAATTTGTGTCCTGCCAGTGTCACAAATAAGGTATAAAAATATGCTCGTCTGACGATAATTTAATATATAGAACCCCTTAGCTTCAAGGGGCTCCGCCCCATGGATCCAACACCAATCCGTGACCTGCCAGTGTCACAAAAAAGGTAAGAAATAAGCACATCTGACGATAATTTAATGTAACAAGCCTCTGAGCTTATGGGGGCTCCGTCCCCTGGACCCAACATCAATTTGTGTCCTGCCAGTGTCACAAATAAAGTATAAAATATGCTCGTCT